>CAIGRN010140331.1:0-42030 GCA_903798345.1 Fraxinus anomala
TTTTTTAAGCGGTGAAAAGTTCCAGGCTGCAGCAGAGAACTACATACGACCTCTTCTTACGAAAGTATTCATTTTAGTTTTGTTTCTTCTGTTTTCACTGGTTGACCTATTCATGGGAGCTTCCTCACACTTTTTTTTAAAATTTTTTTGTGCATTTAGGGCATTCCTTCTCTGTTTTCTGATCTTTCTCCTCTCTATGATCATCCTGGGAAGGTTAGTTTTTTCCCCTAAATAATCGGTTTGACTGATTGGACACAAGGAATATAATATCCTGGATGGTGTTTTGTTTGGATCTCTTACAGGCAGACATATTGGAGAAGTTAATTCTTGAGCTAGAGAACTCCATTAAGAAAACGGGTGGATATCCTGGGAGGTGATTCAACTTTTATTTTGTCTGCTCTTGAATCGTCATTGCACCTTCTATGGGACTTAGAAGTGCAATATTATATTACAAGCTGAATTGACACTGTTGGTGTTCTTCCCTGACAATGTTTTACAATTTTTGATTATGTGAATGATGCCGTTTCTATTTGGGGCTGTCTCGTCGTCAATATAGTCGTGCTTTTTCAAGATGTAATGCAGATCATAGAAGCTAACTCGTGAGATCTGTCTACAGAGATACTGCCTTAACAAATCTATTTAAGTGCTTAATATCTATGTTAAATTTCCGTTCACTAGCCAACTTATCACAAGGAATATAATATCCTGAATGGTACAACAATTAAATATATGTTTACACGAACAATTTAGTGCATGTAATCTTAGTCATTTACACGTTATGTAAAGAAAAGTATCATTATAATTGTTTGCATTCATTTAGCCTCATCATGCTTATTTCTTTACTTGAGTGAGCCAATTTGTTGAAAAGAAATTTTCTGAAACCATCTAATTATCTGCCATAGTACTTCCAGATTATGGAACCATACTCTAGGCTGGATATGAAATATATAAATAGGAACTTTGCCAGTATGTCGAAAGGTTGCTTCCTGCTGACCATCGTGTGTTTCATTTTGCCTTATATGCAGGGTGGACAAGGAGCCCCCTTCAACACTACTGTGGATTTTGTTTTATTTGGCACAGGTTTGTCTGATAATGATTTTTTGCAAGCTCTGTTGCTTTTTGTTTTTGAGTTTTTCTAAGAAGATTTATCGGTGCAGCATTATGACAGGCGTGGCCAGTATGACATTGCTTTCGCAAAAATTGATGAGGCCATAGAACATACTCCAACAGTCATTGATTTGTACTCTGTCAAGGTACATATTTGATTTGTGAGCCATGCCTTCGGTAGTTGATCTCTTTGATTTTCTTTTCACGATATTAATCTATGACGAGGTTTGATTTTTGCCTTGTTGACCATCCTTCTCAATTATAATTGGTTCAACAGATCCATTTTGCACTCCCCATGTTGTGGGCGTTCTCTTGAAGGTCTTGTGGGTGATTTGATTTTGGTTTGTCTGCATTATTTGTTGACCATATCATACATATCAATGCTCATGCCACTGTTTGGTAGTGATTAAAATCTGAATTTTAATCTAAGTCAAAGTCAACAATTAATTTTAACTATATTTCCTGAGTCCCACAACTTTTCAACCACACGTTTCATCAACTATTATCGAAATCTACTAAAAATTCAATTTTAATTTTCAACAAACAGGGGCTAAATCTTTTAGGATTGTGTCGTTGGATGGGATAACCAATGTGAATATAACAAACTACAATTTTGAACAATGAAAGATGTTTAAAAACTTTCCTGATATTGTTTTACTATCTCGTAAGTAAGCTTGAGATATCTTTTGCAAGGAAACATAAATATTTACCTTTATGCAAAAATGGGTTCATAATTATTTTATCCTCCAGTTTAATTAATATGGTTAATATTCACTTCAGAGCCGGATATTAAAGCATGCTGGTGACTTGTCAGCTGCTGCTGCTTTGGCTGATGAAGCAAGGTGCATGGATCTTGCAGACCGCTACATCAATAGTGATTGTGTTAAGCGTATGCTGCAAGCTGACCAGGTTTAGAGCTATTTTTTGTCTTCCTAAGATGTTGATTTTTAATTTTTTTTTTTGTACTTTTTAATTTTCCGCTTGGTTGATTATGCTTTCGTTTTTGTACATTTGGTTCCAGGTTGCATTGGCAGAAAAGACGGCTGTTTTATTCACGAAAGATGGAGAGCAACATAATAACCTTCATGATATGCAGTGCATGTGGTGTGTGCAGCGTATCTAAGCTACTACTGAATTTTTTTTGTTTTAGAAACCTTTGTTGAAGCTTTTGTTATGTGAATTTAAGGTATGAACTAGCATCAGGAGAAAGTTATTTCCGCCAAGGGGAACTTGGACGGGCTTTGAAGAAATTCTTAGCTGTGGAAAAGCATTATGCTGACATTACCGAGGACCAATTCGACTTCCATTCCTATTGCTTAAGGAAAATGACTCTTCGCACATATGTAGAAATGCTGAAATTTCAGGATCGTCTACATTCATATTCTTATTTCCAGAAAGCAGCTGCTGGAGCAATCAAGTAATGCTTTCTATTTTTGTTTATGACTTCGACATCTGATATCAGTTTTTATTCCTTCTGACCATCCAATTTTGCTTTTGACAAGTGTTAATATTAATGCTATTCTAGGTATTAATAATTTGAGCAATTAATGTTTTGTGATCTTCTTATCTACTCTTTCGTGCTTATGCTCATTTGAAATTGGTAAGCAGATGCTATTTAAAGCTGTATGATTCTCCTTCAAAGTCGAATGCAGAAGAGGATGATGAAATGTCGAAGTTGCCTCCTTCTCAAAAGAAGAAACTTAGGCAAAAACAGAGGAAAGCGGAGGCCCGAGCCAAGAAAGTAATTGAGCTTGTAGCTTTTCTACAAAAAATTACTCCAAATAATTTGAAAATAATATTTTGCATTTTTAGGAGGCTGAAGTGAAAGACGAAACAAATGTTACTGCAGTATCAAAATCTGGAAAACGCGCTGTGAAACAAGTAGATCCAGATCCTCACGGAGAAAAGTTATTAATGGTATTTTGGTCACCTATACATTGGATTCACTGGCTCGTAGATATTTTAGTTGATAGTCCTATGTGTTCAGTTCTGGCTTTCTCCTTGCTTTTGGATCACTTGAATCCTGTCCTAGTTCATATCTTAAATTGTCATTTAGCTGAGTGCCTATTTGTGGTGGTGTTGATAATCTTCACTCGGAACTGGAATGATCATTTAAAAATAGCAGAGTAAGTATTTTCACCTTTAAGTGTTGTTAATTGTAGGTTGAAGATCCTTTGATGGAAGCTACGAAGTATTTGAAGCTGCTTCAAAAACATTCATCTGAGTCCATTGAGACACATGTACTTTCTTTTGAAGTAAATACGAGAAAGCAAAAAACTTTACTTGCTTTGCAGGTAAGTTTATGATTCTGAATTCAGAATGAAACTCTTCTTTTATCCACCTAAATTTTACTTCTGTCAGTCATCGTATATGAATTTATTTCAATTGGAATTGTAGCTAGAAAATCTACTCAAATGGTACGTGTAAAATGCAACAATAATATAAATCTTGAATTGAAGCTTGTTCTGTCATGAATGATATTATCTTCCATCTCTTTGACCTGCCATGGGGATTATATCATCAAATGAATTCATTACATGTAACTTCTCCAGTCCCTGAATTGGGGCTAGTAGATACTAGAACTTATTGTCTTCTTATTTCATGAATATGTAATAAAATGCTCTTTCCTAGCTACAATTGGAATTGTAGCTAGGAAATCTACTCAAATGGTATGTGTAAAATGCAACAATAATATAAATCGTGAATTGAAGCTTGCTCTGCCATGAATGACATTATCTTCCATCTCTTTGACCTGCCATGGGGATTATATCATCAAATGAATTCATTACATGTAACTTCTCCAGGCCCTTGAATTGGGGCTAGTAGATACTAGAACTTATTGTCTTCTTATTTCATGGATATGTAATAAAATGCTCTTTCTTCACTGTAGGCTGTAAAGCATCTGCTGCGGTTGGATGCTGAACACCCAGATTCGCATCGTTGTTTGGTATGATTTAATGGTGATCTGGTGTATTCGTTCTTAAAAAATATTTACCGACAGAAAATACTTATCACATAAATAATATATTGAATATATGTGTATAACGTGTCTTAAATACAATTCCTTTGTTGTCCCTAAGGAGCTCCATCGATGTTCATTCTAATTGTTTGATTTGTTGCAGATAAAGTTCTTCTCTAAAGTGGGATCCATGCCTGCTCCAGTGACTGATGCTGAGAAGCTCATATGGGGTGTCTTAGAAGCAGAACGACCTACAATTAGGTTCTTTAATCCGTTGATTTTTTCATGTTTCTTCCTTCTCTTGGGGGATAAATTTCCTACCCAGTAGGAGTGCCTCAATAACTCTGATGTTAGCATTAGTATACTCAATGCTCCAATTACTTAATATCCCTGTGCTTGTTTTCATTCAGTCAGTTGCATGGTAAATCTCTCATTGAAGCAAACACCGTTTTCCTTGAGAAGCACAGAGGTCAGCATCATACTTTTCATGTTGTATATCTATAATTGGTCTGTAATTGGTATGATCATATTATTGACGTACGTTGGGCTTTCTGTTTTCTTAGCAGATTCATTGATGCACAGAGCAGCTGTAGCAGAAATGTTATATGTTCTGGAACCAAATAAGAAGGGCGAGGCAATCAACTTGATTGAAGGATCAACCAACGATCTGGTTTCAATGTAATGTCCTTCAACAATGAAAATTTATTTAAATGATTGATGATATTTAAGTTGGCATAGTATCTCGTGAGGCATTAAACATTGAACCTTCCTGTTTAAACTAGAAATGGAGCTCTGGAGGCAGTCAGAAAGTGGAGGCTCAAAGACTCTGTTGCAGTCCACAAGCTATTAGAGACAATTATCAATGACCACGATGCTGCATCAAGTGAGTACTTGTTTTCTTTTTCTTTGATTTTTCATTCTTTTATTCGTATTTTGATGCTCTCATTGACTTTGAGTTCCTGTAGAAGGAAGCTGTTCATACCTTGACAAATAGATGTACTCCATTACTGTATATTAGTCTTCAATCATGCTTGAACTTGCTGATCTTAGATTGCCTACATCCTTTCTTGTCTTGAGCTGTTGCGTCTCACAATAATTACCTTTTATACATTTCAATAATTTTAATCTCTCTGGATCTTCCTGACCTCTTATCTCAGTATCTTTTTTTTCTCTCTTTTTTTTTTTAAAGATAAAATTAATTCAATTTCCCAACTTTGAAATGAATGAATCTGTACTTGTGATTGGGATGTTTACCTCTAATTCGAGGCGGCCTAATTTTCCATACACTGACTGCTTTGGTCCTTTTCTATTTCTTCGTCTGTAGTAGAATAATCTGTTTCTCCTCTTCATCTACTTTTAGACATAGCTTACTCCTTTTAACTATCTTGAATTGTACTTGTGGAGAAGTTAGGTTTTTTTCCCACTTGTCAGGAATGCTGTAAACAAATGGTATATCGACTATGTTCATGTTTTAGCTGGTTGTGTTGTGTCTCATTCTGACTCGAAGCAATAGGCAGACTAATTGTGCAACTGCAAATATTGTATAGCTAAATTTCTCGGTTTGATTATTCTTCTATTTATCGAGAATGAGGGATGTTTTGTTATTGGTACCCGACTGATAAGATTAAAAATTTACCTGCACAGTGCTGAATTCATATTCTTTTACAGGATGGAAGGGGCAGTGCGCTGAGTACTTCCCATATTCAACATACTTTGAGGGCAGTCACAGCTCTGCCGTCACAAACTCAACTTCCCACCAACTTCCAAAATTACCTCTGAATGGTGGGGGATCAGACAGCTCCATCTCTGATCATTATTCTTCATCTCTTTCATCAAATGGAAAAGTTGAGAAACTTGAGGCATTCAAGGATATTTTTATCCAATAATGTACGTGTGTATCTCATGGTTAGGTAATTGTTCCAGATGATTTGAGTAACAAATCCATGGCGCGGCTTAGAATATGCAACTAACGGAAAGGGGAAATCATCCTGGAAGATGAGTTGAAGATTTATTAGAAATGCAGGTAGATCCCTGTTGGGAGGTGCTTGATAATTTTCTTTTACCACCAGTTCTTGGGCATTCCATTGCAAATGTGTATGATTTTTCACCCCTTTGTGTTTTTTTGGCTGTAATTTTTATGGTTCCTGCTCAGATACTGAAAAAAGAGGTTCTTTGGGCTTTGCATTGCACTATTCTGAAGTTTAAGAGAACTGGTTCTACAGTACAACCATTCCCAGGAGCATGTTGTATTTCTTATTTTCTTAGTCTATTATTTCGTGAATGTATAAATGTTATTTTACAGGAGAAAATTTTGTTGAGATATTTATAAAAATAAATTTGTTGAAGAAATATTACCTAGTATTTTGCTACTACCCAATGCCCTCTTCGTCTCCCTTTTATATTGTTTCTTGTGCAGATGGCTGGCCTATAGCGAAGTGAAGAATACTAGGTGATTGAAATGACATGAACCTGTAATGGTGCATTTTGCATGCTGAAGATAGCGAGGCTGCATAATTTTTGGATAATTTTGTGATAGAAGGAAATTAAGTTACAATATTGTATAAATTATTTTCTCGAGAATAATATTAGCAGGTTTGGCAACCCTTGTCTTTACTTGCCATCGTAGAATTTGGAACGTTAAACAAATTGTTGGTGATAAGTTGGAGGAAGTAGAAGATAATGTCTCGTGTCTTTTGTGCCTTGGGCGACACGTGCTACAATGGTTGGGACAAAGGGTAGCGATCCCAAGAGGGTGATCTAATTTCGAAAATCTGTCATCAATTCGGATTGTAAGCTGTAAATTGCTTGCGTGAAGTTGGAATGACTAGTTGTCGTTGATCAAATCATATGGTGGTTTGTTTGTTCGTGAACCTTGTACACGCTGCCAGTCACATTATTGCGTTCATATTAACCTATGCTTGGCCTCAATTTTTTCACACTTTTTTTCAGAATTCATTTTCAATCACATAAAATAATTTTACACGTAAATTTAAAACTTTATCTTATTTTTTAATCACGTTGTCCAACAAAATATTATTTCAAAAGAATAATGTCATGTAGTACCATTGGGATTGCAATCCCAATCTAGAGAACCGTTAGATAATAGAATAAATGAAATAAAATATTAAATGAGTTATTTAATATCACTTATAATTTAATATCATATTAACGTCACATAGATTGGGGTTGCAATCCCAGTAAGGCTAAATATGGACTCATTCCAAAATGCATTTTGGCTCCAAAATGGGGTCAAACAACGGCTTAATATGCCTCGGAATCTTCATACTTGCGAGAAAATTTAAGTAGGCTCAAACACAATGCACTAATCAGAGTCCAGAGAGTTTTTATTCCCTAGAGATTGATAGATAACCTATTCAACTCGCGGGGGTCAACTAGCATGTTTTGAAAATTTTCAAGGACTAAATGCTGTTAATCTTATTTAGCTGTCACCTAACTTTCAGCAACTAGTGACAAATCTTAGCTTGAGTAGTGAATGAAAAATAATTCACGTAGTCGACTTAATTTGTTATTGCAGTGGTACACAATATAAGAGAACTGCCAGTCAAAGTAGTTTAATCAAACCTAACATTCTTTGTTTCTTACTAATGTTGTCCATAAAATTACAACAGAAGAATCATACCTTTATTTTCTATTTTTCTTGAAACCGGCGTTCAATACATTTGTATTAAGAAAAAGAAAAGACTGAATGGAGAGGCCTGGAAACAAGATCTTGCAGGGCGAGCTGGTGGGTTTATGTATATATTTCTTTCTCGTGTTTTATTTTCGACCCATGTTTGATGCACAATATTAGATTGAACTGGCCATACAATTTACAATATTTTAGCATTTTTTTATTTTTTGTAGTGTTATCCACTGAGACTGTTGGCTAATACTAAATATCAAACATGTCCCGTTGTGAAGACCAATCAAAATACATAGAAAATCATCTTGTTTGCATCTATGGTTAGATTGGAACTTTTTGTTGTAACAACAAATTAAGCCTTTGTTCTTACTAAATAATGGGTCAATCATACGAATTTATGGTTACATCTGTTAGAAGATCTAGTGTTCGAAAGATATATATCTTCAAGAAAAAAAGTAAAGAGAAATAAAAGGGTTGATCTTCTTTGAGATGAAAAGCTACAAAATGGCCATAATCACTAAAGAAGATATCTTCAACATGTCTTGTCCTGTGTGAAACGGTGTGAAAATTTATACTGGGCGGCAAATACACTTGAAACCAAGAATCGTTGCTCGCTCAAAAATACAAAAAAATTAACCCTGCATGCATATATATGATCCATTTTTTGCATCCTAGAGCATGTTTGGCTGAGCTTGAAAAACTTCTCTTAAAGTAAATAAGTTCTTTTTTTCTTAAGAAAGAAAGTTTCATAATAAATATTATTATTATTATTATTTTGTCATAACTGCAACAAACTCACCTTTCAAATTTACTACATATTACTTTAAATATTCACATCTTTTTGACCTCCATTTAAAAGAAACCATTGTCAATGCCTCTAAATTTCCATTCCTCTGTGCTTTCTCTTGTTACAGGTCCATTTGGGGGACATGGGAACTGGGAAAACCAGTGTAGTGCTAAGATTTGTCAAAGGTCAATTTTTCGATAAACAGGTATGTCAAAAATACAACTCGAGGGTATAATATACAAGATTTTAGCTTCTTTTCTTCCTCGACATTATCTAGTGTTGCATAGTCGATGAACAAGTTTTTGATGCAGGAACCAACTATAGGTGCAGCTTTCTTTACTCAGATAATATCATTACCAGAAGCCACAGTGAAATTTGACATATGGGACACAGCAGGGCAAGAAAGGTACCACAGTTTAGCTCCAATGTACTACCGAGGTGCTGCAGCCGCCATGGTTGTTTATGATATCACAAGCATGGTACCTATTTCAATTCCCTTTAAATAGTTTGGTGCGTTGTATTGGATATGATTTAAGTAAGAAAAACATGATAGAATTTGCTGGTCGATTCTATCTCGTAAAGCGATAGCAAAACTTACCAAAATAACATATAAATGGAAGAGTTCTTTAATTTGCGAAAGAAACTAAATTCTCTGTATTTTGTCTTCAGGATACATTTATAAGAGCCAAAAAGTGGGTTGAAGAACTCAGAGGGAAAGGTGACTTGCTCTAATTTTCTCATTATGCTTCAAAATATTCTTGTTTGCGATGGAATACAGTGATAAATAGGACTCGATATGAATAACAAAGAGAGACACTTGATGAAATTAACAACACAAGAACATGATTTTCAAGGCAACAATGTGTGTCAATCTTTACGAAAATTTTAGTTTAAAATAATTCGACGACTTTATATATTTCTTTCTTATGTGTATTTTTTTCAGCTACTACAAATATGGTGATGGCATTGGTAGCAAACAAAGCCGACTTAGAATCAAGTAGAGAGGTCAAGACTGAGGTAAGCACAAACAAAATTTCTCTTTTCGAGTTCTTAATTTATACCGAACTAAGTAATCTAAACTTCAAGCTATTAGACACGAGAATTTGTCTTCGACAATGTACATACCTCAGTTGCATATAGTAGATGTTACTATATCATCAGCAAAAGAATTGCACTTCAGCCTCGTTTTTGTTTGTCCTTTTTTTGATGGAAAATTGGTCGTGCTCGATGCATTAAGGTCTCATTGGGCATGACTTTTGAGAAGTCAAAAAGAACTTTTAAAATTCAAAAACTATTTTTGGATTGTTTAGTTAATTTTATAAATGTTTCTTCTCGTTAGAAAAGCAAAAGAGAAATTAGTTTCCAAACTAATTAAGGAAGTTTTCTCAAGAAGCTCTTCCACAAAGAATCAAAAGCAAAAACCCTGCCAAAAAAGCCTTTAGGATACTCTCACAAAGTTACGATGAAAATCATTTTGCTACGTATTTAACTTCTTGTAGGACGGGGAGCAATTTTCTGAAGAAAACAGGATGTTCTTCATGGAAACATCTGCAAAAACTGCTCAAAACATTAATGAGCTATTCTATGAAATAGGTAAGTGCTAGTATCCGATTCCACTCCCACACGCATAAACAAAAATGGTAGCATAACGCACAAGACATTAGCTTTTTTCTTTTTCCATAATGCAGTCAAAATACCATACAGTTTATTTTACTATAAAAACCAAGAGTAGCATAATTTTACCGGTGTGGCTCGTTTAGTTCAGTGATTTCCTCAGCTCAACATTTGCAGCAAAACGATTGGCCAAAACTAGTCTTTCACAGCCCATCGGAATGACATTGCAGAACAAGGCTCACAGAAGAATATTGTTTTGTTGCTCGGGTTGAGAAGTTATGTATAAAGAATCAGTTACATATTCAGAAGTTGGTACTGAGGCACAAGTTACGCGTTCAACTATTGTTTCAAGGTTCTTGTACTCTTTAATTGCATATGTAAGTAAAAATGTAAAAAATATTTCGAGGTGATACATTGGTACTGAGGACACAGGATTTGTTATACATTCTCAATGTAACGACTTAGGCCTATGTGCCTAAACCTTTACATCGTACGAACTATCCACTTTATGAGATCAACTTAACATCGTAATTTTATATCGTGTCCTTCAGGATTCGAGCTCAATGCCACTTTCTTATATAAAATTTAAGTTGAATTATGGTACCAATTGAACAAGTGAGACACGACAAAAAGTCGTGAAGAATAAGAGAGCACATGCACTCCCAAACAGACAGTACGAATGATAAAACGGCTTGGGAACAGAATCTCTGGTGGTTATACTCGGCACCGATGGATTATATCCTTACACCATCCAGATAAGAAAAAAAGACATGGACAACAAAATAGGGACATGACCACGATTATGACCTAGAATCAAGTATCATCACCCTCGCCAGCCCTCCCAGCAAAAGGATCGTGAGAAGGACCAGAATCCTGCCCAATATGGCGCTGCACCAGACGCTGCAAATCAGCCATAACCTTCTGCTCACGCTTGGACTTCTCCTCATAGTTAAACATTGCCAGAGCTCGTTTGTCCTCAGCACTGTAAACTTGGTTTTCTTTTCTGATACGGATGGCATTCATTCTCTGATGCCTACTACCACTCATCACATAACCAAGAGTCTCAAACTTCTGAATTTCCTCAGCCGAAAGGCCCACTTCACCTCTGCGAGGAATACGCTTACCTTGCTGAACATACTGTGCAATGGCATCACCTTCACCGGGCCTAAGTGCACCACCATAGCTAATGTGCCCTTCTGCCCTTGGCAAAGGCATTGGCCCAACAACCGGTTCATCATCCAGAGTCAGTTTCTTCCTAGACTCAATCATTTCCTTAAACTTGAGCAACTCTGCATTATTCTCGTCACTCACTTTAGCCTCTTCTACCTTCTGCTTAGCGTTCTTTTCATCAATTTCAGAATCAGAGCTACTTTCATCGGCATTGGAACTCTCATTATCAGATTCTCTCTTCTTCTTGCTGCTTTGAGACTTCAAAGATGAGGCACGCTCCCCTTTCTTTGACTGAACATGATCACTAGCATCGGAATCCTCAGTTTCACTCTCGTCAGTCTTGCTTTCAATTGAATAGCTCCTCCTTCTACCATTGCTCTTCTTCCCCCTACTACTCTCAGACCTCTTACTTTTCCTACTGCTCTTTTTCTTCGATTTTCTCCTCTGCCTTCTCCTATTTTCTTCTTCGGAATCATCATCCTCACTGGACTTCTCTGACCCACTCTCGCTCTCAGATACAGATATTGACCTCCTCCCCCTCCCCCTGCGCCTGGAACTCAACTTTCTACTCTTCCTTTTCTTCCTCGGCAGCGAGTCATCTGATCTAGATTCAAAATCCTCAGGCTCCGACTCAAATTCACTCTCCGATGAATCGCTACTCAATTTTTTCGAACCAGACTTTAATTTGTTATCCTCTCTGCTCTCTTTTTCTTCTTCAACTTTCCTGGTAATTTCATGCTCAGGTTCCAAATCTGAGGATTGGTTTGGATCCCTAGGAGGGCTAGGAGTACTATTCCAAATACAGTTCCTGAGCAATTTTCTCAATTTCTGGCGCTTAAGCCTCCTGTACTCTTCGAATCCCAAGCTTCTCAATTCTTCATCCGATTCAGACTCCCCATGTCTTCCATTTTTATAATCGCGGAAGAGAAACGGTTTCTTTCTATCATCATACCTATTTCTATTTCTTCCGTCGGACTGTGGGGTTTCATCAGACCTTGGACTACGTCTACGGTACGAAGAATAATCAGGAGAAGAGCGACGGTACCTGTTGTAGCTGTTGTCAGGTGGGCTACGACTGTAGCCTGGACTCCGACTCCGGTTCATGCTGCGGCTGCGGCTATGGCTACGACGGTGGTAACTACGGGATTCAGGCGAGCGACGGCGTAGTTCGGGAACTTCTACTGCGGAGGATATTCTACCCATTATTGGGAATTTTAAGAGGGGTATACTGTGGTCTTTTCATTTTTATGGGAATGAGAAATCATTTTAATTGCACTTTAGTCCTCGATCTTTATTTATTATACCATTGAAGTCTTCAATTTTTTTCGTCAACTTTTATTCACAACGTCCCACTAGTTAAAAGATCCCATCTTTCTTAACAGTTTCATCCAAAAATTCTATTAAGATGGCATAGAAACACTTTACTCATTGATGGATAACAAAATAATCTTAGGGAACCATTCTTAAGAGGAAATTGCAACATAATTCACTTCATCAAGAAACAAACTTCCTCGCAGTTCTCGATATGGGATACTACTAAAACTATTAAAAAAAAAGCCGCAAAAAGAAAAAGATTCAAGTAAAACACATGCACGAAATGACAATAACTAGTCTTCTTTTTCTTTATAGCCGAGGGTAACTTTTTTTTTATCGAGTTAGTATAAGATCTAGAAGAGTTTACAATTTACATTTTAGTGTAATAATCTTTTGACAGCAATAATATGAATGAATATGTTTTTGTGAGATGAACTAGTTATAAGAAACTAGTGTATACTTTCAAGTAATGTAATGACGCTCCTAAAAAATAATTCCTGTATCAGCATATTCAGTTTCCTCCTCTAAGAGCTGCAAATCGAGCTATAAAGTCATCGTAGTCTGGTAGCTTAGGATGCACACTCCCGCTTGAATTCAGTATTTCGGGCTGGAAGGATGAGGCTCGAGCATGTCCTTTTGGAGTTTTGGGTGGACTGGTTAATTCAACAGGAAGAGACGCTGTTCTCCTTGAAGAACCATCTTTTCTTGTGGTTTTGCTTGTGCTAATATTATTGTGTTCTGGGGATATCTTTAGAACTGAGTCCGATTCCTCAGTTTCACGAGGTGCCTTCTTTTCAGCGTAATGTGCTAAAAGCCTGTCCAGCCTCCTTTCTTCGTCATCACTCTGATTATAGTAGCCCTTGTCCAAGAATTTTAAGATCCTTTGGCCCATATTTGGTTTTTCTTGATTTGTTTCTTTTAAATGCATCTTTGCTCTCCCATTACCTTCAGAATCCCTCGAATTTTTGACTTCTGATTTGGTATAAGGAGGAGGTCGATTCTTGTAGCTAAAAGGTTCGTCAGCTTCAGATTCCTTGCCAGAATCACTTGTTAAAGTTTCTGCCTCGTTTTGCTTCTCATTTCTTCTAGTAGTCTCCACTTTATTGTCACTTAAAGGAGGAATGTCGTCTGGACTTCTATCATTTCTTTGAGGAAACACATTCCCCTTTTCATCGTTTTTCTTCCCATACTCCTGCAAAAGAATTGGGCAGTTTGCCAAAAAGAAACATCAGGCTCGAAAGGTATTGGAAAAATTGAAGATATTGCAACAGAAGCTCGACCTTGTCGATCATCCGAAGGGACATTCAGGCCTTACTTGTGCATTATACAGTTCATTTTCCAAAGCTTTTGAATTCCAATCCAAACCAGATTCTGTTGCTATATCTTGCATTAACTGAAGTTTCATGTCCTTTGATGGACGATCTCTCTTCAACTTCTCTACAAACTAAGTACAAGAAACCGAAAAAAATCAACTTACTGACGAAAACTTTTTCATCATTTCACCAAAGCCATAATGAATTACTACCTCTTTATTGACATAATACTCGAGGGATTTCCCGAATCTCTCAGAAAATATCGTTCTGAGCTTACGTAATTCGGGCAGATCAGCAAATCTTGCTGCTGCAAACATCAGAGATGATACAGCTTGCTTGCACTCTTCAGGACATTCCCTGTGAATGATAAGAAATATATAAGTAAAAATGAATTATTCGAGAAACTAAACACTTGGTAGTTCATATACATCTAGTGCACGCAATGAATTCATAAAATTTTCTGGTGCTACCCAATCCGCTACCAAACATGAAGTGAGACGGTTTATATACCTCTGTTTATCCATGACAGTAAGATGGCTTGAGATATGTACACAAAATTGCTCGACGAAGTCGTAACATGTGGATACGTCGAGCTCAACCAGAAGTCTTTCAGCCTGTTCCACCACCAGAAAAATGGTGCAAGTCACATATTGATGGAATAAAGAAAGCACATGCTATAAATCTTAAGCCCACTGATAAACAATAGACCAAGAAAGTGGGTAGCCTGAGCCAGGCCGGACATGCCCAAACAGGTCTCTAACCCTTGTGGTTCTTAAGCAAAAAGTTTTTATTCTATGTTTGGCTCATATTTATAAATTGTTATAACCACTCACTCTATTTTTTATGAGCAATGCTATGGGTACAGGAAAAGTACCCATAGAAGAAGCTGGACGGAATACACACAAACAGGTGGGCCCCGATTTTTTTGGCAATATTTAATTCACATGGGGACCGCCTCCCATGTGAGTGGAATTCAAATTTCAATACAAATTCTTTTTTTTTTTCCTGTACGTGCAGCTTTTTTCATTTTTTATCCATGTATTTCAAGGGACGTAACCTGGGCACGAGTCATCAACTATCACGTTAATATTACCATTTAGAACTCGTTTGAAAATTGTTAGTGACATCAAGAAAAAGAAGTTGGATAAAAGGGTAAAAAACACTCACCCTTTGATAGGCATTCATATCAAATCCATTTCTAAGAAGATCAGCAATATCATTCCTCATAAACTTCTCCATTGCATTTCTCTTCTTTCTTATCATTTCGATTCGAGTCTTTGTCAGTTTAATCGATGACTGGCTATTTCAACAAAAAACCCAACAAAAACTTTAATCAATCAAGAACATAGTCAAAGAATTGTAACTTTTTGTTCTTACCATTTGGAGTAAAACTTGTTTTTGAGCAGACAGTCAAACATTTTTGTTTCTGTTTCCTTAACCAGAGCCTCTAATTTCTTAAAATATACTAAGATAAAGATTGTTCTTTTGCTGGGACTGGATGATACGCCAAGAATAATTTACATTGAAGAGTCACAAAGAAAAGAAAAGAAGCTGTAAAACTAAATGCCCTTTGAAGAAAGAAAGACAGAAATCAAGAAAATTGAAAAGAAAATTAGCTAATTATTGGATTTTTAACTAAATTATAATTAAGGGAATTTAAATCGCCATTAAGAGAAGTTGAACAAGTTTAAATTGGTGAATTTATCTTTAGCAATTGTGCAGTGATTAAGGAAGAATATGGAGGGAACCATGCATATTTGAAAATTGCAGTGGAGGCCCCCCAACCTATTAAATCTGAGCAAATGGGTCTTTGACCTCTATTTTTATCGGGTGGGTTCTTAACTTTTTAAGTTTGTGGCAAGTTGGTTTGTAACTGAAGATTTCCATCTATGTTACCTTTAAATGTTAAGATTAAGTTGAAAAGACGACTATATTTATGTTTTAGTTAAATGAAAATTAGAAGATTAAAAGAAAATAAACTTTTTTTTTTTCAGTGACATCGTACATGAGTGAGGGATAAACTAGGGAATTAAGGATAGTATATAGTATATACCAAGGGAAAACGAGGGGTGGAGAAAAAGACTAGAAGGCTTGAAGGAAAGTCGAGGGAAGGGTCAACTAGTCAGGGGATTAAGGTGGGAAGACTCCGGGCTAGTGAGCAATGGTGGGGAGTGCTACGAAGAATATGCATGGAGATGCAATTTGCTTCTTTTTTTTCTTACTATTTCCCGCTGATTTTATTTATTTATTTATGTCTTTTAAAAGACTCGCGAGTCACATTTTTTAATGAATGGAAACCGTCCATATAGCATTTACATTTTTTAAAAGACAAGGTTACGTGTATGGTGGTTACAAACCAGATGGAAACTACAACATGAGCATCTTCGAATGTCGGGACAAGTGCAAGCAGAATTGCTCGTGCACTGCTTTTGCCTCAATCACTCAAGATGGAATTGGTTGTCAATATCGAGTGAAGTAAGCTATATCCCATTAGATTCTACAATGAGCCGGGAATTTTGTTAACTATTTAGAAGCAAAGGTTCGGTAATAACTCCTTTCTTTTTGACTCTCTTAGAACTAATCTGCAGTACAAATTAAAATGCATCAATCATATATGGTCATGCTTTATGCTTTTTTGTTTCAGTTTATGTTCTTTCTTTCTATTTAGAGGGAAGAGGGTGAGTGAGGTGTTGGTTCCCTCTAGTAAAATTAATAATACAGACAAACATTAATAAATGTATAGTGACCGTAGATACTGTTCTCGGCTTTTGTCTTTAGCTTGTTGGCTACATGTCTGGGACTCTTCTTTCTTTAATAAGATTAATTTACTTCTTCAAACAAAATATAGAAGCATCATTCAAACATGATAACTAGAGGAGAATGCAATGTCCAAATGTTTCCCAGAGTCAGGACGTAGAATGACCCTCGAGTGCAAAGACAAAAAATGGGAGCTTGACTGCAAGATCCACCCATCCAGCAATAAAATATTAACATTCTTCCTCGATGCAGATGCAGATGCAGATGCAGATACACACAAGTGGTGGGTATGGCTTATAAGTGCTTTGAGTGGGACAATATTACTGGCGTTCATCATCTTATGCTAGTCAAGAAACTTCAGGCCAAAATGTAAGCCCAAAGTTAAAAACTGGGTTCTATTTATGTTTACAAGACTTGTCTTTCCGAATCTTCATTTTTGTGTTGTAAACTTCACAGCCAAAAAACAGAGGCCCCTTCAAGAGCTTGAAGACGTTATTACACTTTCAGAAAAATACAACCAAAACAGCGATAAAATAGACAAGAAGATGAAGCAAGTTCACTTTCTCAGCTTTGAGAGCATTACCATGGCCACGAACAATTTCTCCACTGAGTATAAGCTTGGAGAGGGAGGCTTTGGACCCATTTATAAGGTAACTTTTCTCAATACACTCTTAAAGTAGCATAATTTAAAAATCAATGATAAGACGAAATTTCAGGGAAAATTACCGGGTGGAAAAGAGATTGCCATAAAAAGACTTTCAAGAAATTCAGGACAAGGACTGACGGAATTCAAAAATGAGATTCTATTGATAGCCAAAGTCCAACATACTAATCTTGTTAAACTTTTAGGATGCTGCATCGAAGGGCAAGAAAAGATTTTAGTATACGAGTACATGCCTAACAAAAGCTTAGATTATTTCCTCTTTGGTAATTTTTTCACTCGGCTTATTTAAAATCTTTTTGCAAAAAGATGCATTTATTGACATCTTCTTCTACATTTCGCCAACAGATCATAGTAGAAGAAAATTACTAAATTGGACCAACCGCTTGAGCATTATAAAAGGAGTTCCTCAAGGACTAGTCTACCTCCACGAGTATTCAAGGCTGAAGGTGATTCATCGTGATTTGAAAGCAAGCAACATCTTGCTTGATCAAAACATGAATCCAAAAATATCAGATTTTGGCATGGCTAGAATATTTAAGGCACAACAATCTGAAGCTAATACAAATAGAATTGTTGGAACATAGTAAGTATTAATAATGATCAATAAGCTCGCAAATGTTAATAATATGCAAGTATCTCTGAATAAGATTTGAACACCATTTCAGCGGCTACATGTCTCCTGAATATGCTGGAAAAGGCATTATTTCATTGAAAACTGATGTATTCAGTTTTGGAGTTTTAGTGCTTGAAATTGTGAGTGGCAAGAAAAATTACAACTCCTATAATTCAGAACACTCTCTCAACCTTACTGGATTTGTGAGTCCTATTATAGATCCTTATCTTTCTTTTCTTTAAAGAAAATATGAAAAGATTAGCAGAAATTCAATTTTTTCATATATAACTTGTCTCTGTCAGGCATGGGAACTTTGGATGGAAGGAAGAGTTCTTGAAGTCGTGGACTCAACACTTGATAATTTAAGCCATAGGGATCAAATGGTGAGATGCATCAATGTGGGTTTATTATGCGTTCAAGACCATGCCGCAGACAGCCCTCAATGACAGATGTGATTTCTATGCTTACAAATGACTCTGCGCACCTGTCGACACCAAAACAACCAGCATTCTATATTGAGATTGGCGCACGAAAAGTACAGAAAGAAATCTTATTGGAAAAGAACTGCACCAACGGACTGACAATGTCAGTGATGGAAGCTAGATAATAACAGAAGGTGCTACTCATGTCTCTATATGCATGTTATGGGGTATAGAATATAAACAACAGAACTTAATGGTTGCATTTGATCCCCCTACAGTGATCCCTCCTATGTTGGTTGGTTTTCACACATTAACAGATAGTTCATGTTGGAATTAATAGTCTCTTTCAATAATAATGTTCATGTGTGAATTGAAAAAGTCTCTAATTAGTCCAATGACTAGTCGTGACATTTCAAATGCAAATGGTGCATATCGAAGAGTATTAATATTTCTAATGTGACTATTCATAAATTGAATTGCGTCCAAATAATTTTAGTTCATGTTTATTTTGTTCATGAAGAATATTGTCAAAACTTTGATTCGATCAGCAAAATTAATATTGTGTTACATTAATTTTGGAACATATTGTATAATAGTCGTCCATTTGATCATGTTCCGTCTTAAATAGAATTTGCAATTACATACCTCGCTTCATTTCATTTCTTTCGAATTTCTACATTTTCCTAATAGTCAGCAAGTCGTCGTTTTGCATGTTTTTTTATGCACGCATCTTGATTTTGGTAAGTTAAAATCTATCCAATATTTTAAACTGACAAGTTACGATTTTTATCGTAATTGTATGCATGTATTTTTGTTAACGGAACATAATCATACACACAATTTTTCCAACGGTTCCTACACCATCATCTGATATTATCTTTCACAAATAAATTAATTATTTTTTTCTACATCTCGTGATTATACAAAAGTCCCTAAAAGCAGCTCATATAACGTGAATTCTGAAATATTAATACTTTCACTAGGTTTCCTATGTAAAACAATTGCCAGTTTCAACAATGAAAGCTAGATACGGTTCTGCTCATACCCCTAAAATTGCACAAAATACAATATGAAATGTAGTTCAAGATAGTGAATATCGCACATATTGGAATTTGCAATATTCTTCATTTTTGACCTGAATCAAGTTAGAGAAAAGAATTTTAATTTTTCTTCTTTTTAATGAAACTCAGCCTGAATCGAGAGTATTTTTACTTCTAGTTTTCAAGTTCTTTAAATTCTCGATCTTTGATTTCGAATTAATATTTAACTTTTATTTTTTTCCTTAAATTCTTTGATAAAATTAATTTTAAAAAATATATTCAATCTATACTGATCATACACACATTATTGTTCATTGTACTATGAAGTGTACCGAACATACCCTTAATGCTCTCATTTTATGATATTGTTAATTCCTCGCCAACTTAAGAATCAAATATGTGATTTGGTAAATGTTACTTAATTCTCATGCTCTTGTACAGGACCTCCCCAAACTTCTGGTACATGTGCTTCTTCAAGTACATTTTCTCTACTTTCTCTCTACCTTTTGTTCCCATTGCCTGCCTCACAGATACGTTCTCGACCAGAAATCGAAGATTTTTAGCAAGAACTCGAGCACCCGGTCGCCCCAAAGGATGGAGTAGACCACTTACATTGTGTTCGACAATCTCTTTTGTGCCTCCAGAATCTGTTCCCAGAACCTGCGCCACGGTAATATGTAAAACCCGGAGGGTGTGAAGACCAGTTTGCTCTTTTCGGAACTTCAAGTATAATCCCAATTATAAGAGCAATATTAAATAAAATGAAATCAGAAACACACAAATCCATAATGGTTTTGCCTTAATGTGAGACCTATATCCACTGCCGCTACATCAAAAGGAATTATAGAAGTCAACTCACCCTCTCCATCCGTCTCTCAAAAAGAAAAAATGTCCAGCTAAATGATCTTTCATATATGTATGAATATTATGTGGATCCACGGTCAAGAAGATAACTGTACATTATGATTAGGTTCTACACAGTCAGTGCCTAAGTGATAGAGCTAGGATTCGAATCCAGTAAAGGCCTAATTTAATTGCGGAATATTTTTTTCAAACACAAAATATTATAATAATTAAATTTTTTTAAAAAAAAAGTCATATAGAAAAGAATATTCTCAAATTTTAGTGAGGGCCAAGGACCCCACCTCCGTCAGCCACTGCAGTCTTTAACACTATTCTCAAAGACCACAAAAAGTAGATATATGACAGTATCAGAAAGGCAACCTCTGTTGGAAGAAACCACTAAATCATAATTATGCAGCAATAGGCTTGAAACATTTAACTGCAAGGATAACTCCATCTATATACGCAATAATCATATCCTATCCTATCCAGCAATGTCAAAAACATAGAGCTAGGTTCTGACAGGTTAAGGATCACTCAGGGAATGGAAGTGCAGGATATCCTCCAATTTCTTTATGACAGGTTTGGTAGGCCATTAAGGAAGAAAAGAAGCTAAAATCTTTGTTCGTTATTCCATCCAATCTTATCCACTATTGCTTACCAAATATGAAAAGGAAAGGAAACCGTTGAGTTTTACTGCGAGCTTGACACAATTACCTGTACAGATGCTAATAAATTTTGCATTAAGGGTGTGTTTAAGTCACATTATTTTGGAAGAATGTGTTTTGGAATAGTAAATTAATGGAGAATTTGTGGTTGAAAAAGAAGGAGAAAAGTTACTGATGTGATGGAAAATATTATTTTATTGAAGAATGTGTGGTTGAAAATGAGTAGAAGAATGAAAATCAAAATTTTAATGTGTACCGAACATGGGCTAATTTTGG
Organism: Fraxinus anomala; assembly: GCA_903798345.1. Lineage (NCBI taxonomy): Eukaryota > Viridiplantae > Streptophyta > Magnoliopsida > Lamiales > Oleaceae > Fraxinus > Fraxinus anomala. The sequence goes on from CAIGRN010140331.1 coordinate 21,191, forward strand.
GTTGGGATTTAGGATTGCAATCTGATGCTAGAACTAACATGAACTGATAAGAAGCTAATTTACGTGAATATGCAAAGTTTGTGCTCTTAGATATGGCTGTTGGATATGAAAAACAAACCAATGACCATCATCATTTCATGAGATGCATCAAAATGAGCAGAATTGAGTGCCATACCGGAAGTCCAAATGCCATTGCTTCAATTGTTACTCTTCCAAATGTTTCTCCAAGTCCCTGCAAATAATGTACAAATAGCCAATGTAGCAAGTTATAAAGAAAGCAAAGTTATCAGACAAACGAGTGAGCATTTCGCAACAATAAAACAAATGACTATGATATAAATCCTATACAGATAAACAGCATTACAAGATCATTATAAAGCATCAAGAAAATAAAATATCTTGAATTTTTAAATGAAATAAGACAAACAATGACGTGTATCAAGTTATCATTCCTTTCTGCATTCAGATAGTCTCCCCCAGTTCATCAAGTGATATGTTTTCGATGCCTTCCTGTAATTTGTTTATTGCAACTCGCATGTAAATGTCAAATTCTCCCACCACATAGTATAGAATATTTCCCTGTGAAATACATGTAAACCTACATCTAATAATGATGATGAGAAATTTAAGTGATGCATGAACTGTTCACTAATTTGATCAAATAGACACATTGCACAATGGAGTGGCTGTAACATTACAAAGGAAGAAAACATTACTGATTTTTATATTCTCCTGGAAGAAGATAGAAAAAGTTGGTCAACAGGTGACTTAATCACTTAATAGAGAAATGAGAGCAGCACTGAAGAATCAGTTACATATCTTGTCAAGCTGGTGTCCATTTAAGGCTGTTCTCAACATTCTTTAAATCCTATTTTCCTTTTACCACCCAGTTTCCAGAAATACATGGAAATTTCTTTTATGCCTACAAATGTATTATCTTCTTCTTGAGCAGATCCCCTACTATTCCAGTTTTTCCCCATATATTAAAGGAATGACTTTTGATTCACATTTTGCTCACTGGATCATAAGGCATACATGAAAGGACTTCACCAACTAAACCACCTGATGAAAGATCCAATTTACATCAAATCCTCCGCAACCACATCAGCCCATGTTACTTCTTGTCTACCTCTCCCAACTTTTGACCAGTTCCATTCTGATGCATAAATTGCTTTTATATATAGTTATTTCCTGACTGATACCGTCAAGGCATTGCCACCTTAAAGTAAATTAATCAAAAAAGTAGTTATCTCCAGAAATTAAATGTTTTAAATCAGAGATCCATGAAAGAGCTAATTTGGAATGTCTTTTTGGCTGTTTAATATTTTAAGGACCGGAATTGAAACATTACATATGTCCACTTGTGTGATCGTTGAGTTCCTCCCACGAAGTCACAATAATTTTGTAATTTAACTGCCTTCCTTCATGTTGCAAAATGCAAATAAGTGGACAGAGTAGGAGAGAAGAAAAAAGAAAGATAAGCTGGTCACATTATAAGTACCACAAATGCTAATTATTTGTCTTATTTGATTAGCATTTTTCTAAAAAAAAGATTAAATACTAACGTAGATAAGATATCAACAGTGGTTTGTAATCTTTTCTCAGAAAGAAGATGGTGAGATAAAATGTAGGGGAACAAAAAAGGAGAGGGCATTGCACACATAATAAATACGGGATTATGAGCCGATTCCTACATCAGAAAAGTCTCTTAACAATTATCAAAATTATAGTGCATATTCAAGCAATTTACAAATGAGGAGATTATGTTGTTTTGCTTGAAAATTTAGAGGAGAAAATGGGACATTATCATATCATACCAAACAAAAGCAACCTAAAGTTACCGCTCAAGCTACACAAGTTTCTAAAACATGAATAAGCCAATACATTAATCTCACGCACTGAAAACTAAAATAAATACCTGGGAATTCATAACATAAACATCTGCAGCGGCATACAGAGAGGCAACACGAGTAGTTGCAGGAGTCCACAATACCGATTTTGACAAGTTCAAATGAAGAGATAGATGTCTAAGAAGTGCTTTGACATAAACCACCTTATTGCTTTTAGATCCTACCGAACCTATGAGAACCTTAAGCTTCTGTTCCTGCCGTTCAATGCTCTCAGACGACAGTTTTTTCATGCTTGAAATTCGGTCAAATGTCACCATATTAGGAATACCCCTCTTGGTGAAGAGACGGGGAAACTTTTTGTATTTCCTTGTAGTTTTATCAAAATCCATGGAAGTTCCATTGGAGATAGAGTTATTGGAGGATCCAACAATTCTTTTCCAATTTTGAAGCAATGCCCTTGAATAATAATCACTGCCTCTTTCTGACAAATCTCCAATTTCTGAATCATGTAGCTGTCCTTGTTCATTCATCAAACGTACAGATTCCAGAAGCAAAAATTGACCCTTTCCAGGATTTATACTGCTCAAGGACATCACAAGCATATCGTTATCAGTCAATCCCATTTCTTTTCTAACTGAAGTTCTCAATGACTGTCTCTTTTCCAGCATCTTCTCTGTACTGAATGATGGAGTATTTAGTGAGCAAGAAATGCCTGCTACAAAAGCCAGCTCATCGCTGACAGAAAGTGGAACCAGAGCAGGCTCAGATTTCAATTTGATGTTTTCTTCCTTGCACCAGGCTAGCCACTGTTTAGACTGTGATTCGGAAAGAAAAATCAGCCTTTTCACCCTGTTGAGGACAGGCTTTGACCGATCAAAATACTCTCTTCGGTTTTCCATGATCCACCACAAGATTTGACTAGAACCAAGCACGGTGCGTGACAGGTACTGTTCTGTAACCACGACCTAATTATTATCTATAGCACTACAAGAAACAGAAATGAAAGTATTCTGACTTTTTCACAGAATTGATTAATTTAGAATAAAACTTACAATACGAACTCCAATCAAGTATAGAGACCAACAGAGTTGATACAGTTGCACATTATATATTTATTATTGTCATTTTTTATTGCTGAGTCAGAACGTAAGACACACAACTAAAAAGTATTTTCTCGTGACTATCAAATCCAAGCCAGATCCTAACATATGACATTATAGATTAGACAGGAATCTTTCGGGAATGAAGAGTTTCATGAACTTTAATGATCAGACTGGAGCTTTTGAATTTATTACCCTAGACATAAAGCAACAAAGATTTCTACTTTCCACAGAAAACGTAGCATGTTTTTCCCATTCCTTACCTCAAGAAGTCCATCAGAAGGAAAACAACGGACACAACAGGTAAAGAAGAATAGCAGTTTGACTACATGATACAATTCACAAGAGAACAAAATAATAAGGGGAAAACATTAATAGTATTTCACACGCTGCATGTCCATAACCAAACTGAATTCTAATGTTTTTTTATTATATGGTAATAATCAAATATGACTTATCAAAGGAATTGTAATAAGTAAATGATTGAAAACAAAAGAGATAATTTTATCCAAGTTTCACAGAACATCATTGAGAAGCACTCACCAATCCAGGATGAACAGACTGCTGACCCTGCAATAATAAGATCAGCTTTCATCGCAGTTTTGAAGCTGAGGTCTGTTTTGTCCTCAAGCACTTTGATTTTTCTTCGAGCAAGTTCCGCCATTAAACCGCCCTTTTTGTTAAGCACTATAACAGAAATGGTGGCCCCGCAACTCAAAAACTCTGTTGCCAACTCCATCATCGCCAGTGGGGCCCCAGTCATGGAGAGCTCATGGAATATCAAAACAAACTTTCTAGACCAAACAAGACGTGCGAATGCGCCCTTCCTGTCACAGGTTCCTGACCTTTTCTCAGGACTCCACTCCAAAATCCTATCCTCTATGGAACCAAATGGGCCAACCAAAAGCCCATAAGTTGTATTTTGCTTTGGAATTTCCTCTTCCTGCACATCAACGCCACTGTCTACAACTTCCGCCACCACCTTCGGCTTACTGTGGGTCTTCCTACGTGAACTACGCCGCGATTTCTTGCCCTTCTTCTTTGATGATACACTACTAATTGATGAATCACTGTTATCCTTCTTTGTCAAAACCACGTCCAGATTCTTCAAATTAGACTGATCAGTATCATTTCGTAATTTACCTGCCCAAGAAACCTCATTCGCAATCAAGTCCCTTCGATTTTTCAGATGTGCCTCTGAATTCCCATCACTTGATTCACCCCCATAACCACCACTAAAAAGCCCTTCCTTATTATCTCCATGGGCCCACCTCGACTGGACATGGAATCCACCATAAGTCCAGAGAGTGATCAAAAGCAACCATAGCACAATGCGGTTACTTCTGAACCACTGAGGACTCACCCCACCATTATTTCCGTCTTTTCTTGGAGTTCTTCTGGAGTTCAATCTCCTAAATGAAGGGGAACCCCTCGGCGTTGATCTCCCTGACAATGTGGACTTCAAGGCTCCGCCTCCTGGCCTCAACGATGACTGTCTCAAAACATTGCCTTCCTCCATCACCCAAATTATCGATTACTCCTATATAACCAGATATCCCTAGAATCGTACCCCAAATTTCATTATAATATTTTCTTCCAACTTTCTTGAATTTCAATTCCGTGAAAAGCAATGAAAACTGAAATAGTTTCACATTTGTGACCACGGAATAGAAGTATGAGGCATTACTCCTCTGCTATTACAATTCTGCCAAGAAAATGGAAAACTAAAACAGTTACAAATAGAGCTCTGGTAATTCTTGATGGCGATTTTTTTATTTTCAAATTTTATTAATAAAATATAAATAAATAAAAAAGCATTAATGAGCTTTATATCTTGAACAATTAAGCTTGTAAAACAACAAAAAATATGCTAGTAGTAAAATATTTCGCTAATAATGACAAAAACAATCAACAAGTTGAAAACAGTACGCTATACAGAGAGAGAGAAATAGTGATTTCGATTAATGATCTATCAATTAAAGAATTAAGTGATTTCAATCTAGAAAAACAGTACTGAGGAACTTACTGTTGAGGATCTTGAATGTAAATACGAATGTGACGACAAAATCAAAGTTGATTTTCAAGATCACTATTCTGTAATTTCTTGTTCTTCAGCTAAAGAACTTGTAGAGAGAGAAAGAATGGCAGAGAGCTGCCGTAAGCTAGCTGAGGAATTGAGTGTAAATTGAAGTTGCAGCAACAGAGTAATAGACATGGAGAGAAAATACTGTTAAGAGAGAGAGAGAGAGAAGGGAGGTCTATAGCTGAAGAGAAGAAATGGATCGCACGTGCGAACGTATTGTTAGGTCTATGAGAGGGAAGAAGATTTTTTACTTTTTGAATGCATAATTTCACAAGTTAAATCTACCAATAGTCGGTTAATACCCTAAATAGTCATCGAACTTTGTCAAAAATTTTCAATAGGTCATGGAACTTCAAAATTTCTCTAAATAGTCACTGAACTTTGTAAAAAGTTCCTAGAGAATTACTGAACTTCAAAACTTTCCCAAATAATCACCAAACTTTGCCAAAACTTGTCTGAATAATCACTCAACTTTGCAAAAAGTTCCTAGGAGATCACTGAACCATTAATGTATGTGGTCCCAATTTGCAAAGTTCGGTGACCTCTTGGAAAGTTTCGATAAAGTTCAGTGACTATTTAGGGAAGTTTTGAAATTTAGTGATCATCTATGAACTTTTTGCAAAGTACAGTAACGGCTTAGAGAAGTTTTGAAATTCAGTGACCTCTTGGGAACTTTTGGCAAATTTCAGTGACTATTTAGGGTATTAACTCACCGATAGTCACCCAACTTTATATTTATTATCATTATGATCACTTAGTTTGATTTTATTTCACTATATGACCACTTAATTTTATACTTAGTATCATCATGACCGCTCAACTTTATACTTAGTGTTATTATGGCAACCCAATTTGATTTTATTTCATCATAGTCATTTTAAAAGTTACTTAAACAAATAAAATAAAAAGTCATTTAAAAAAAAAAAAGACATTCCTTAAAAAAATAAAATAAAATAAAAACTTATTTTTAAAAAAATAAAATAAAATAAAAACTTATTTTAAAATAAACGTTTTTAAAATTTTAAAAAAAACTTTTATTTTTGTTTTTTTAATTTATTTTTTATATATAATACAAAGTTACCGTTTTACCTCTTTTAAAATTAGTGAAAATAGTGAAAAGAAATTAGGTGGCTATGGTGACACTAAATACAAAATTGGGTAGTTATGATGAAACAAAATCAAATTGAATAATCATGATGACGCTAAGTATAAATTTGGGTGTCTATTGGTGAATTTAACCCGTAATTTCACTTATTAATTTTTATTTAGGATTTGGCACTTCGCTCAATTTTCAATTAATTAGGTAGCAATCTTGAGGGAATCTCCCAGTACAAATAAATCTTTGAGCGTACATTTATTAAAAGATTTGGAATGTATGTATTAAGATTATATGGTTAGGGACCCCAACGACACATTTTTTGTAATGTGTGAAACCTCTGTTGCAAATTTCCTTTTAACAAATACATTGTCAAAAGCCTATAAAAATCTTCATTTCAATCTCAATTGCGTCCAAACCGAAACTGATTAATCCAATCGAATCTATTGAAGCATGTACGGTTTGGGTTAGTTTGATTTTAGATCCATATTTAGGTTAGTTTAGATTGGATATTCAAGAAACTGAAATCTTCTATTCGAGTATGAGTTGGACAAAATATCGAACCAGTATACTGTACTCATACTCATCCGTCATTGAAAAACACTACTTCTCGTCTGAACGACATGTCTTAATCCTATCCTATAATTCCTTTTAAAAAATATAAATATAGTGAATCACTCGACTTGCCAAAATTCTAAATTGGCAAGTATTTATATCTGTTGCATCATAAACGTATAAAGGGAGACAAAATAAGTACTTATTTTTAATGCCAAACTACGATCAAATATGGTAACATTCCATTCCTACCAAAAGTAATCTTAAACACCTCTTTCCTTGTCCTTCAAGGATTGGTACATGCAAAAATTTCTCCTATATATATATATATCTTGAAACACCTCCCATAAAAATAAAAAAAATCTTTGTACAGATTCTGCATTTAGCTTCGGGAATTCATCGAAGGATGAGAAGACGAAGTACACGTAAAGCTATGTGCAAGAACACAAACCGCGTCGTCACAACAATCGAGACTATCCCGAGAGAAATTGCTAGTGATATTTTGGCTCGAGTAGCGACTGATTCGCTAACAGATATAACGAATGTCAAGTTGAGGTATGTTACCAAATCTGATTATTTGTTACCATAAAAATGCGTAGCTAATGCGTTTGTTTGTAACTTTTAATTTACCATTTTTTGCAGCTGCAAAGTATTGAAGGAAATAGCTGAGGATTCTTACGTATATCGACATGCATCTCTCGCGAAGTTTCCAGTTGTGCAATGGAAGTCTCAAACTGAAGAGGAAAAGACTTTCTTGAATAAGTGCTGGGAATGTGGAAATCCAGAATTCCTATATAGAAAAGGAGTGGTACGTTTTAAAACAAAATTCATTAGGTCGATTTTCGAGTTCTTGATTGCAAAAATTTAACTATATTTATTCGTTACAGGTTGATTACTTTAGTCGGAACTTGTCGGAGTCGGCTTCCGAGTACTTGACGACGGCTGCAAGGTTAGGACACGTCGGAGCACTTTATGTTATCTGTATAATCTTTCTATTTGGCGACGATGAACAGAAACAGAAGGGAATAACAGTATTAAGTGAAATGAAGAAATCAAGAGTCTTCAGAAAAAAGGTGAAGCATTGTCGTAGATTTCTCATCGAAATATTGAGGATGATTTGGATAAAGAATTCTCTTGTTATAAATCATCGGCCGATATGCTGTACCCAGAAAGATCAGCATGCGAAGAAACAAGGTTGGCCTGCAACTAAGAACGAGGAAGAAGATATGTCGTGTGAGGCTTGTACGTGTGACATAGAACTTGCTTTTATATTTGACGTACTTCCTAGTACCTTGTAATCTTATTAAGATCAAGGCTTTTTTGCATGGCTTTTGAAAAGTTAAAATGAGTTTTGGACCATTTAATTAATCTTATGAAACGTGCTTTTGACAATTAGGGTATATTTGATCTACATTATTTTGGAAGAATGTATTTTGAAACAGTAGATTGACGGAGAATGTGTGATTGAAAAAGAAGGAAAAATTATTGATGTGATGAAAAATATTATTTTATTGAAGAATGTGTAGTAAAAATGAGTAGAAGAATGAAAATGAAAATTTTAACATGGCTCAAACAGAGGTTTAGAAGAGCTTTTAGAGGAAGTGATCAAATGTGACTTCCTTTATTGGTTTTCAAATAAAAATTGAGATAATTTCATTCAAAAGCTCTTCTACAGAAAACAAAAGTAAAAGTTATGTCAAACGAGCTAATTCAGGTTGATCATTATGTGTATTTCTAATTCTAGCATAGGTTTCATATCAAGTAAGAATGTTAAATGGGATGAGCTATCCGCTCCCACATACAAATCGAATAAAGGATCCGTTTGACACGATTTTTGTTTTTGCTATATATAGAAGAGCTTTTGCAGGAAGTTAGTTTAATTTTTGTTTGAAAAATATTTTTTTTAAATAAACTTTCTATTTCCCAAGTATATTTAGAGAAAACAACATTAGATCAGTTTTTTTTAAAAATTCTTCTAATTAGAAAAAATATTTTTAGAAAATTAGCCAAACGAGTCCAAAAATAACTTTTGAACCTCAAAAACTTCTTTTGACTTTTTAAAAGACATGCCAAACGACCCAAGAGTTTTTCTTGTGCCAGAACCGCTAGTGCAGCTTGTCTGGGAACGGAAAGAAAAAATAAATAAATAATTAACAATCCCCAAGCGGCTCGGCTTGCCCTAACTTGAGGCTAAATGTTCCAAAGTGAGCATGGGCTGACTCGCCTGATGGAGCCAGCAGAATTTCACGTTTAGCTGCACGCCAAATTTAACATTAGTCAAAACTTAATTAGCCCGTTTGATGGCATTATTTTGAGAAAAATGCCACATTATTTTGATAAAATATATTTTAAAATAGTAGATTAATGAAAAATATGTAGTTGAAAAAAAAATTATTAATTTGATGAAAAATATTATTTTATTAAAAAATGTGAGATTGAAAATGAGTAGAAAAATAAAAATGAAAATTTTAATGTAGCTCAAATAGGGACTTCGAATGGTGATATTTTGAAGAATGCGTAGTTAAAATGTAGAAAAAAATTTTGAATTTACATGCAAAGCATTTTATCGTGTGAATATGTGATTAAAAATGAATATGAAAATTAAAGAATTTCATTTTAAAGGGAAAAAACATAAGCTTAAAATGGACGAAGTGACCAAACTATGACAAAGTTTAAGTCCAACAACCAACATGTATTAAACTCGAGAACCAAATAACCAAACAAAACACATGAATGATAAATAGTCAAATACTCAATTATAGTGCAGTTCACAAGCAAGGTTTGTTTTCAACATCAATACATGATCTAACAACAGCAATCTTTACAATCAATCCACATAGTTCGGGATTGAGTAAGCTCTGTTTCCAATAAAATCAAGAAAATGCAAGTTCTTTCAAAATCTCCTGGAAGTAGGCAATACAAACGAACGGAATGCAAGGAAACTCTACTACCATTTATACGAGCGAACAAAAGAACTTATTTCACCAAACAAGCACAGTTGCTGCACAACAATTCTTGGTTTTTCCATTTTTCCATTATTTTTGAAGCGAAATGACAATTCTCGCAAGCTTCACTAAAAAAAGTAACGGGCAAGAACCTGCATTTGAAAATAAGGACGAGTCATGCATATGTCCAACTTGAAATGTTAGTGTCAATTAACAAAAAGATTTCTCAGTTTTCTGATGCCCTTACAGCATATAAGAACCAAGGAACTGCCACCCAAGATACTTGCACTCTTATTTTATTTAAGCAGCACGACTAGGCATTTTGCAATCTACCTGGGACAGTAAAACCAGAAAATAGAAAGGAGATGATAAATACACAAACTTGAGACAAGTTGATACAGATATTATGTGCCCCGGAAGAAAAGATAGAAAGTAGCTATCATTATGCAGAATTATCAGTGGTTTTTATATACCTGGCCAACAAAGTCAGAAAAGAGAATGGAGGATAACAAGTACACAAACCCGAGACATACTGAACTAAATAGCAGTATCTCAGAAGAAAAAGGTTAAAAGTAGAATCCCACATTTGGAATAAAATCTCATTTGTGATGCAATTTTGAGAACATGCAAAAAAATAAGCAAACCAAAAACCATAAAATTTCAACCTAATATTAAATGGTTTTATTTGACCTCTCCACCATTCAATCAAAAAAGTCCTATTATTCCAATGCAGTTCCCATTGCAGAAATCAAGATATGATGAAATCATATGGACTAACAGTTTACATCCCAAATTCATAAGTACCATAAACCGACAATAAATAGTATAAACAACAGAATGGTTTGTAAATTATCACTTTGTTTAACTACATTAGCTTGGCCATTTGTTATTCTTTAACATAATCTTTTTCATAATTCAGAAAGGATGGTTGCACAGCTTGGATTCAAAAATAATCCTGATTTATTCAAGATCAGTGAAGAAATGAATGTAAAACTACGCATGAAGGATCCAAGACCATTGGAAGAGGGAATATGCACATAGGTTTCATTTTACTTAGATCAGTCTTCAGAACCGAGCAAGAAACGAGCCATTACCTAAATAATCTCAATATATGCGGCCCAAAGTGCTCCAGATCAAAACTGGACAACACAAAATGCTTGGAGGAAGGCCTGCAGCACCAAAAGCACTAAGAAACTCTGGAACACCCAACAGATGGAAGAGATTTTGACTGTGAAATTAGGCTTAATCTGCTTATTCAAACAGGTTTCACCTAACTAATTATTTCACTGGTCAAACTTCATCTCTGTATATCTGCACAGAGCATTAAACAAAAACTCAATATTATAATGAGACACTTTACATTGCATTAGAAAGAAGTTAGCGGTAAATCTTCAGAAAAAATAGGAAAATGGTGAAGTACAAAATGTGATCTCTCCTAAACATGCAAAAGAAAGATCAACTTGCCTGCGAGGATTCTTCTGCCGCTGCCCAAAGTCATCATTTGCAATCTCTGCAGCAATAAATATTCAGCTACATAAGGGAAAAAGTGTAATAATTGCACGGGAAAAAAGGAAAGTTGAATATATCTTACCAGGCCTATGTATGGGTTTCCCATCATTATCAACATTAGTTGCATTGTTTTCTTTGCTGCATCAAATAACAAAATTCACTATTTACTTCCACGTAATTGGGAAGAGCAAACAACCATAATCCATTCGCTACAAGACAAGCGTGGTAAAAAAAATGCAGGTACTAGAAACAAAATTGGATGCAGAAATACAGAGAGAAGGAAAAAAAAACATCTAAACAAGTATTTTACAGTATCAACTGAAAAGTGTAAGCAAGCAAACAGGAAAAAAAATGAATAGCAAAGTGGCAACTGTCCTACCGACCTTGAGGCAGCTGGTACAGAGGATGTCTGTCCAGATGGATGAGCATTATATGAACCATCAAGAGAGAGATACGGTGAACCAAATGTTGTCCCTAGAGCCCCAGCAGCACCAGCTAAAACAGGTAACCTGAATGTCATTAAGAAAATATTACTTCGACGAAGAAGAACAAGGATATAAAATAAATTTGGTCCCATATGAAGTAGACAGATTAAGTTTGCATAGGAGGTTTCGTCACCATTTGGGCTTGATGATACAAACCTGTGTGTGGTGTGGAAGGTTGAATAGTTATACAAAAATTACCAAGTCATTTCAGAATTCCCTAAACCAAGTTGTGGTTGACCTACATATCCAGGGTACGCCATGCCAACAGCAGGAACTCCAATACCACCAGGGTGCTGGCCTCCAAATTGCATAACTGAGATATCCACCAAACAGCAATAATCATTTTTTTCAAGTACAAGACATGAGCCACAGACCACTCACTATGAAGTAATTATAGTGAACTTGCAAAAGGTGCAAGAGTCGTAACTACAAAAGGCAACCCTAATGAAAATTAGGCTCAGTTAGTGGATTGTGATGGTAGCACTTTCTTTGCAAGATACTCTCTACTGACTTACCTGGCAAGAAAGCAGGGAAATTTTGATCACCATTACCGCTGCCTACATTTCCAGGGGCCCCCATAACCTGAGCTCCACTATATAGAAAGGGGCCCCTTCCGCCAACTTGAACACTGCCTTTTCCTTTAGTAACCAATGCAGTCTTGGATTTACTAGAGTCTGAAGAAGATTCCAGCTCTGCAGGTTCAAATGAATCTATAGCTACTGCTTTTGGTGGAGAAGTGTGTGATCCACCATCAAGACGCAGAACAAACTGCTGATCAGAAGAATGAAAAGATGATTGAGGCCGACTTTGAACAGGATTTCTCTGAAAAGTTTGTTGCTGGGTTGGTGGAGAACCCCTGTTGACTTGATTATTAGAGACAACTGGCTTGTATGTCATTTGTGCCGAAGAATTCCTCCCTCTCCCTTGACTACGCAGAGGCAGAGGTCGAGTAGAGTTAATTGATGAAGAAGAAGGCAGCATTTGCACGGTGTTGAAAGGCTTCCCAGCCACTGTAGAAAGTGAATCATCAATATAAAGCTTATTCATGCCAATAGAATCCACTATATCCTTTCCCTGCAGCAATGTGGCGGATTGAGCAATCGGAAAACTCTCACCAGAGGCAGATGATTGAACATTCCGACTAGTTGTACCAGCTTGGACATCCCTCCTCTGTGACAAAGTGGTCTCTTTTGTGGAAGAACCAGAGGGATAAAATGGAGGAGAAGTAATGCTCAAGTTTGATGGAAACACTTGTTTCCTAGGTGGATTTGCGTCAGGTTCTACTTTTGACACTGGTATGCCAGTTCTCCCAGAGCTAACATGTGAAGGTTTTTCGACAGATTTTCCAGATCTAAACGAGCAAATGAAAGGACAAATGTAAGTGAAGAAACTTGATGAGCCTACCCCACCGGAAAAAAAGAAAGAATAAGAACAAACGTTGGTTTGTACTCACTGTTTGCTTTGAGCACGAGGTGCCTCATTATTGTTCCTAAAAGTTGGCTGATACCTCTGAGGTCCTCGCCCCCTCACACCCTTCGTAGCATTGCTGTGATTGTTATCACTATTATGATTGTTGTTATTATTGAATGCTTTGGGCCTATGCTCTCGTGCAGATCCAATGTCTGCACCTCTATTTCTACCGCGACCCCGGTTACGACCCCTAGAAGTCCTCCTGCGCTGGAAAATGATACCGCATATCAGGAGACCAGAAAATGATGATAAAAATACACGCAGAGGAAATACACACGCATTAACCCTGATAGCAATTCAGTGAAAATACTCACCTCTTCATAATTCCTTTCCTGCATCGTCAGCTCCTCAAACTTATCATGCCCCCATTTCCGATCATCTTTAGACTCCCATAACTTCCTTCCACCAAGAGTTCGCCTGAACAAAATAAAATTCACATGAAGATCATTTTCTTCACGAGCTAACATAATATATCAACAGGACGAGAGCATAAAAGATTACAACAAGGAATCCTAGTGCAACATCATATTGGAACTCAGAAATATTTCAGGACTACATGTTATCATTTTTGTGTTTGTGTGTGCGCATTTTTTAATTGGGGTAAATGGAAGAACATGGTGCTGACTGCTGACACATAACATGTGACTCACATGGGGACTCATAGTAGAAGAAATTCCATCCACCTTTTCAACTTAATTATTACCTAAAAGTATAATCACCATAACTGAGATATTCCCTGACAATAAAGAACTTTTGTCTATTCTAAAATTCAAAAACCACGATAATGGAACATAAAAATGAGGTGGAACCCACTTATCATTATACCAAATTACACTTTGTTCTTTGAACATGTTCGACAAATAAATATCTCTAGCACATCTAAGAGGAGTGAGGAGAATAAAATATTAATCTAAAATTGCTACAATGCGTTATAGCCTAACAGTAAGATGGCATCTAGTGTATGTCTAGCAAAGCTTAACTTTTTTTTTTTTTAAAAAAACTAGTCAAACATACTTTTTATCCATACATTTCATCGGACCCACAACATACTATCCCTTATCATCCACAAATTCAATAGGACCCACAGGTTATAAGTACTACCAAATATGCTAAAAGTATGTTTGTAGAACCATACTGACCAAGGTGCAAAATCTTCATCCAAAATAGCCTAGTTCGCATTTACTTCCTAATTAGCAACAGCTTTATTCAGGTCTTTATGTGAAGTTGCAACTTTTCCACAACCCTTTACAACATATGGCTGGTAACACGATACTTGTGCCTTGTGCTATGTGACTTCACTCTTTTCTATGTTTTTCTTGTGTCTCTGTGTTTTATATTCTTTAGTTTTCTATTAACTTAGAGTCAACACATGCAGAATTCACAAATAGTTGGTCAGTTCTGACGTATTTCATTTGTTTGACTTTTAATTTTAGTGGTGAATTTTGTCTTATCACATGATATTTACTTTATAAAATTAATCTATGCTCCCTTGCTAATTAAGTTTAAAGTTGCAAACTAGACTTTTACTTTTGTTGAAATATATTTTTATGGATTTTTAAGATGGTTTTTGGTATATTAAAAGTATATTTCATAATTCTGTTATTTTTTTACTGAATTATGATGAGGGGTAAGGGGTACACCTTAAAGCATGTCGAGGCATGTGCCTCGCCTCGCCTCGCCTCGCCTCGCATCGCATCGCAAAGCCAAAATGCAAAACCCTATTTAACCTTTTTAAACCCTCAATAATTGCTCAAGTTACTATACTGTGCATTAATTTTAGGGTAAATTGTCATTTTTAACATTAAGAGTAAAGCTTATGCATTTTCAGAATTTGTTTAATTAGCTCAATATTCTAGGACAGACTTGGGCTAATTTTTTACTCCGAATTGTAGAATAATTTTGCTTTAGAACTGTCCATAGCAAGTAGGAGAATTTTTTAAACAGAAAATCTATAAAGCAGTAATTTTCACCTTGTTGACTCAACCCTAAAATGTTCCCGGAAACTTTTCAGTCACGCTATTGAAAAGTGTTTGCATTAGTACAGTATGAACTGTATGGATAGGTGAACTCGTCAATAGCTTAAGTTCAACATATGAGTTTATATAAAACTGCAAACTAAGAGCAGATGTTCTATAAATCCACAAATCAAAGAAAGTTCCACTAGAAATCCCCCTTATGCAGGCAAAACTCAAAAATATTAATTATAATATAATTTGTAGTTTGAACTTCACGTGACATGAAACCGCCAAAGAAGTTCATACACCAATGATAACTAACCCCAAACAGCCTAGCATTGCAAATCAACTAACTCGAGTCGACACATCATCAATTACGAAAGTAGAAAATACCTGTTCCGCCCTCCGACATTGTCCCGGAACCTATCATCGTGCATGTAAAATGCCCCTGCAGTGGGCACTGAATATGGCTCAATCACTTTCTTCTCCTCCTCCACCTGCTGACCATCATTAATATTGTTATTATTATCATTCCTGATCTCATCTGCATCATTCTTCACATGCCTTTCGTCTATTACATCTCCCTGAAACCCTCCTTTAATTTCCACTGACACTCCGCCGCCGCCGCCGCGGCGTTCCTCATACTCCACCTCCTCCTCAATTTCCTCCTCTGCATACCCGCCATCCTCCTCATAATACTCCCGTTCTTCTTCCTCTTCTAATTCATCGTCGTACTCCGCAGCACCACCTTGACCATCCGATTCCAAATCTGACTCCACACTACGTCTTGATTTCTCCCCAGGCTCTTCCCCTTCTTCTATCTCCACCTCCTCTTCATCGTCGCTCGCCTCTCTTCTCCGAAACTTCAATGAAAGCTTTGCCTCCTCCGGATCGCTCTCGTACTCATCCGCCATCGCTTACCCGCTCAACAAAAAAAGTTGCGAACTTTCCAACTATTCACACAAATTCCACAGAAAAATCAATCCTTGTAGCCCTAAGTTTTGAATGGGTTTCAAAATTGATATAGAATTACGATGAGTGAGTCACTACTACTTCAAAATCCAATTCTAATTTTTTTGAGGCTTAGATTAGGGTGTAGAAAACCCTAGCCTTTTCCCCATTTTGTGGATAGATTTATTAATACTTGTTCACGCCTTCACGGAGTGAAGTCTTTAGGTGGTTAATTTCAATGTTGGTCATTCTACTTCCACTAAAATTGCAATTAGATCACCTTACTTTAATTAACCTTATCGTATAGTTTGCTTCAATCTAGTTTTTGTGTTAGCGTCCCTATGCTAGCTCAAATTGTTAAACTTCTAAAATAAATTGCCATACAAGTAAATAAAAAAATATTTTATAAACTGATATGGCAACGGAAAAGATAATTTTGTCTAGGACTTTGTTCGGATTCATAAATTCTAATATACACATTGATTCAACAAAATTGATATTTCATAATGCAGATTTAGGTGCAATATTATTGGGTTGTGATTCGAATTCCATTTTCGTTATACATCTACGTCATGTAAACCAAAAGCCTTGTTATTATAGTTATTAGGATTAAACTATTTGTTTACACAAATCGTACTCCTTAATTGACACCTCTCTATATGTCAAAATTTGACAATCGGTTGAAAAATGCTCTCTCAAGATCAATGTATCAAAATCTACCAATTAACATATGTGTAAACCAATATGTTAGGTACAAGTAGCATAGTCTCAATTATTAAACCCAAAGAAATTTCATATCTAAGAGATTGAATATGATCCATTTCAAAACTAAAAAATAAGGTTTAAAATGTTAAAAATGAAATATGAATTATATTTTATTTATGAAATAATTAATTTAAAGTATATTTTATTTTATATATATATATATATATATATATATATATATATATATATATATATATATATATATAGATATATGTTGTAATTTGATCATAAATTATTTTTAGTTTACAAATCAAAAAATTTATAGGTCGCAAAGTATATCTCGATCACAAATCATAAAATTTTATAGATCGCAATTTATTTATCGATTGCAAAATTATACATTTTATAAGTTACAACTTATTTAATGATCATAAATTATCAAATTAATTGATCACGAATAATTTCTTGATCACAATTTAATTTGTGAGTCACAATCATATTTATATGTTATATATTATTTATTGGTCACAAGCACCCACCTCTTATCCCATCTCAATCCCACCCACAAACACCGCACAACCATCGTCATCGTCATCGCCACAACTCACATGATCACCATCTCATCAGACTGCGCAAAATCACCATTACACGCCATGACAATGCAAAACCACCACCACACACCAAAATTCGGCACCATAATCGCTGTCAGATCGCGACATCACCAAACACCTTGCATCGCATCATAAATGTGCGCACCACCACCACCAAAACCACAACCACGACCATCCTTTGCGACATGGATGAATCAGTAAGGAGCAGCGGGCTCTCACCTGCAACGAGGCTAAATCAGCAAAAAGCAGAAGGGCTAAATCGACGATAAGAGTGCACGTAGCGCGTTTGCTTGCTTCAGGCGACGATGATTATAGTCCACATGCTGTTAAACCAGCGGTGACCTCACACGAGAAGCAACATCAAACCATAATCGCGTTGAAGAGAGTGCATGCAACGATGCTCGTTTGTGTCGGCTCCCACACAGCGGCCACACAACTCATCACCAGCGACGAGCATCGCTATTAGAGAGACAAGAGAGAAGGAGATAGAAAGAGAAGCAAGATCAAGAAGAATGAGGAAATTTTAGGTTTTATGAGGGTGAGGTGGGTGGATAGAGGTAGGGTTGGTATATATTATTATAATTTATATTGAATAATCCTCTGATTTTTTGTATAAACAAATTTTAAATCTGATTTTTGAAAAATGTGGTTCTATGTAATTTTCACTTAAACTCGACCTAACTTGGAAAATCAGTTGCCCAAACGCTTAGTGTATGTTTGGTGGGGATTAAAATAAAAATTTTAGTAGATTTTGATAAAAATTAATGAAATATATGATTGAAAAGTTGCGAGACCCATAAAATGTGTTTAAATTTAATTGTTGACTTTGATTTACATTTAACTCTCATTTGATCTTCATTTTTTTTCAAAGAAAAATGTTGAGGGTACACCTTGGTGCCCACTCAGTTTCACAGTCCCCTCACATAGGGGGTGGGGCTCGCGATTTTGAAAATCGTGGATCCCACGATGAGGGGATGTCACGGTGTACGTTTAGTATTTCTCAGTTTTCTTTTCAATTACACATTCATCAATAAAATAATATTACACAGAATTCAAAACTTTTTCTTCATTTTTAACTATACACTTTCCATCAATCTACTAGTCCAAAATATATTATACAAAAAAATAGGGTTCAAACGGACCCTAAAATTGAACTTTTATCAATATCAAACAAGGGCTTAATCTGGTCGGGTGAGCTAATTGGACCGGCTTGCTAATGACTCGGCTAATAATTGGTCAAAATCCGAGTAAACTGGCGGTTGACTGATTTCAGGCGCAGAGTTCAACAATAATTGATTCAATTGACTCGCGTCACTTTCGTGTTCGTGGTTATTCCCCTGATCCTCTCCCAACACTTAGCTCACCAACCAAACATGCTCTCCACGAAACCCAACGACGCGTCGCCGTTTTACCAGCCTCTCCCGTCGAACCCTCAATCCTGGGAACACCTCCCCCGGCAATCTCAATACGCCATCGTATTACCATACCATCGCCGCCCCCGTTATTCGTGCCTCCTCCTCCACCGCCGCCTACTCTGCATTGCTGCCGTTCTTCCCTTCCTCATCGCCGCCACCTACATTCTCTGGCCCTCCGATCCCTACCTCTCCATCGTTCGCCTCCGTCTCGATGGCCTCCAATTCCATACTCGCCCCAAAATCTCCATCGACATCAAACTCGACCTCGCCGTCAAGGTTCTGAACAGAAACTTTTACTCCATTGATTATGATTCATTAGCAGTAGCGATCGGGTACAGGGGGGATCGCCTAGGGTACGCCACGTCGAACCATGGCCACGTCAGAGCTCGTGGGAAGTCCTATGTCAACGCCACGCTTCAGTTAGATGGAGTTGAGTTTCTTTCGGACGTGATTCTGTTGCTGGATGACCTAGCCAAGGGTGTGGTTCCATTCGATACCATGACTGAGATTGATGGGAAGTTCGGAGTTTTCTTCTTCGACATTCCTTTGAAGGTAAAATTAATTTAGCACAGTTTTGAAATATTTCGTGTATGCTCTGCAATAACTGGTAAACAAATGAATAGGCATATTTCTCCAGTTGCACGATAACAAGCATTCGGGCTGTTTTGAGTAAAAAATTAGTATATGCATAGTGTAAGAGTCCAATAGATGAATGCATTTGATTCCTATTATCAGAGCTAAAATTTCTTTATAGAAGAGAAAGGGATATTTCTCGCCTTCTCTTACTTTAGCTGCCGATTATTTACTCAAGTAATAGAGAATAATAGAAGCACTTATGGTATATAGCATTGCATACAATGTAGTTCTAATTCAGACTGAGATAAGATGGGTTGACGTGTTGATTATGAATTTTGATGATTAAGGAAAATGAAGGAATGACTATCACTAATTATTCTCAATTTAGATTAGGAGTAACTGGTTGGGTTTAATTCCAGTTCTAAAAAGTAGAATGGAGAAGAATGATGATTGTTGCTTTACGCTTGGAGCTCTAGGTTAAAGAAATAGAGAGAAGCAATTGAAGGAAATAATATAAGGTTTGCAAAAGATAGGTCATTTATGTCTTTAATCAATTTGTTTCGGGAAGGCATGCTAAACGGTTATGAAAATTGATATCAAGGCAATTTATAATCTAGGTTACGTGGTCCTTTATGAACAAGTTTTCTAGAGGAAGACATGGTTTCTTTGAAGTAGGACTGGACAAAATTCCCGAACCAGACCCAACCTGAATGGAATCAAATCGAGCGATTCTCTTAAGTTAAATACCTGAACGGGTATCTGAATCGAGAACCAACGGGTTCAATTCGGTTCTCGGTTCTAGACTAAGAACCGAATAAGAACTAAATTTTCATAATTTTTAACTTTTTTTTATCTTAAATAAGTCAAATTATTTTATTTTTTCTAAATAAATTTGTTAACTAATTGATTTAACCCAAACTCAAAATATGATTTTCCCATTTCTAATTTACAGCCTAATTTAATCAAATCGACCTAAAATTTACCCAAATTTGTTATTCTATCGTAGTGTTGTTTTCACTGTTCTAGAGAAATTGAATTGGAAGCTTGGGTGCGCCTCTATTCATCATTGGGAGCTTGCTATCTTTCTCTTTCTACGATTTTAACAATCAACTCTATAAATAACTAAACAAAGAGAAATGCAAAAGATATCATAAAATTGGACCACTTTATTTTTGTAAGAGCTAAGATTGAATATGTCATTAGTTAAATTAATGTAGCTTTATTGTAAATATTAATAAGAAATTCGGGAACCGAACCAAACTTCACCAAATGGAACTCAACTCGAATGGTTCCATAATTAAATTTAAACTCAGATGATTCCACTTACTAAATACCCGAAATTCGGGAATCGGACCATATCCAGCCCTACTTTGAAGTTGTAGAAGCCGAAACAACCATTTTAGTCCCTGTTTGTGCCTGATTCTCTAAAAAATCTCATTTTCATTTCAATCACATTCTTTCGATAATATAATTATGTATGTAAATCCAAAATTTTTCCTTACTTTTTAACCATATATTCTCAAAAAATACTATT
>CAIGRN010140340.1:3069-22956 GCA_903798345.1 Fraxinus anomala
CCCCCCCCCCCCCCCTCCCAATTCAGGGTATGCCAGGAGCACCCAGCATGAAAATGTACTCAAGGGAAGACTTGATGAACAATATGGGTGATGTAGATGCAGAAGATGAAGATGAAGACGAGGAAGCAGACTTCCCCTCAAAATTGGTACTAACGAAAACTTCATATATTAATTCACAAATTCAAACTCTGCAAAATGCTAAGCTTCTATCAAAAATTGCTACAGGGGAAAGTCTTGAGAGAAAAAGATAGTAAGAAGTATGATTGGAAGCAAAGGATCACTAAAGGAGTAGTAGACACAGGCAAGAAATTGAAAAGTCATGCTAACAGAGTTTCAAATCGGATAAGACAGTGGTGGAGAGGCAAGAAAACAATCTTGAAGAACAAAAGTTCGAAGTCCAATAAAGCCGAGCTCTAGGCCTGAGATTCATGTAAGCAAACAGCAGTTCCTTGCCCTTTTTCTTTTCACTCTTTTTTTTTTGGTATGCTGTATTTCCTTGCACAATCGATAGCCCGTGTCATCAATTTTGGTATTTCTTTATTTTTTTAAAAAAAAATTGGGTTTTTCTGACTGGCTTTTGATCTAGTTGTGGTTGCTATTTGTAACTTCAAAATGTGTTGCTTTAGACATGAATGTAGCTGTCAGCAGTAAGTGGTAGACTATAGCCTTTGTTTCTTCATTTGATTAGATTTTCATACTCAAATACTTGTGTTAATGGAGATTGCAAGGAAGCAGATACAATTTTGTTCAGACTCAGACGATATCGACTTTGGCCTAGGAAAATCTAGTTTCCAATCAATATATTTCTCACCATCAGCTTAACTTTAGATGAGGCGTTTGAACACAAATCATTTTCCAATTTTCATGGCTTATCATGAGTATTCGAGTTACTCGTGTCGGAGTTTGTATAAGGCAGTGGTGCCATAAAGTTCTATCTATAATGATGTATGGTCAATCTATGATGTTTGAAACGTTCCAAGTCATTTTGCAGTTTTTCAATTTTTCAGGTACTTAATTGCTAATATATGGAACTGTGCTTTTAGCTGGAAAAACAATAAATTCAATGCAGTTTGTGAAAGATAGGGTCACCATTTGCTAAGAAACCAAATTGGGTCATATTTGCAATCAATGAGAAGACCAGGGACTAAATTGCAAATTTTACCAGGGACTAAATTGCAAATTTTAAAGCTTTTTATGCTTTTTATTATTATTATTTTTTTAATTTTGAACTTTTCCGAATTTGAGACTCATTGGTGTCAGATGACGTGATAATTATACATCTTGGATTCATATAATAATATTCCATATATTCTCATATAAAAATATCAAATTAGAGATTTATTTTGAGTCGGTCAATCCATGCTTCGATTTGTGAAATTGGGATCTTGAGGGTTAAACTTGTTCAAGTTAATTATTTAGTAATACGATCGGCTAATTCTTATTAGATTTGTTCCGACCAAAATGGGAATGTACTACCAATCTTAGCACATAAGTCTATTCCAATTAATTATTATCCTTGCACAATCTTAACTCGATGATGTAACTAATGGATTGTTTGAACTTCTCATATGACGTCCCTCGATTACTCATATGAGGTTCGTAGGCTTCAGTTCTAAGGTTTGAAAGTAAGACATTACGTGCCTGAAACTAGAAAGAGGACAATTAATGTCATATACTTGAAGTATACCCAATGAAAAATAAAATGTTAAAGATAATTGCAAACTTACATTATGGGAAAATAAAATGTTAAAAATATATTGTTTGTTTGATCCGAAAAACAACATAGATTTTAATTTTGTTCGTTCTTGCGCTCACGTTACCCAAGCTCGATATCGCAACCGATTGTGTCTGTCTTAAGCTCAAGAGTTACGCTTTAAAGTTTGACCGTAGACTTCTAAAATCGAGATACAATCACTTGAAGTTGGGTGATTAAAATACCAAAAAAAAAAAACAACTTTGGATGATCAACAATATTTTGTTTAAACATGTTGTAAACAAACGTCGAGCCTCGTTAAGTTAGGAAATCGAGACGGAGACATAGAACACGCGGACATGTCCCGAATTTTCTCAAATTCATTTTTTTTTCCAAAAATAAAATAATAATAATAATAATAATAATAATACTAATAATAAACAAGACAGAAAATTAAGATATTTTAACATGAATCCCGACAATTGGATCACCTTAAAAATATTAAAGTAGCTATAATTTTAAATTTTTATAATAAAAACATGATAAATTATATATATTCCTAAACTGCTAAACACGAATTATGGTTATGGAAAAGGAGCTTAAGATACGGCGGAATTGATGCTGTGATTTATGTACAACTGTCATTTTCGGCCTAAAAATGTCTGCAAGGCTGTCTCAATTTTTTTTGTGAGAGAGATTTTCAGCTGGATACAGAGAGAGAAAATAAATGGTGGATAAAGAATCTCTTCCCTTGGTACATCATCAACCACATTATTATTTAGTCAAATATATTCACGAATAGAGAGAGAGAGAGAGAGAGAGAGAGAGAGAGAGAGAGACATATAGATACAGGGAAAATAGAAGGGTGTTTGAGGGTAGAGGGAGAGCCGACGGCCATGGCAGAGTCGAGCGATTCGGTTTCTGTCAATGTGGAAACAATCTACCTTGGGGGGAAGGTTATATTTCTATCTATCTGTTGGTTCACATTTTGTTTAATTCATAAATTTTTATATCTATGTTTTACAATTCAAACTCTATTAATTGCTCGGTTTGCTTCTAATTGATGTCTAATAATGGGTTTCTTTAAATGGAGTTTGTTCTATTTTATTCATTAGGTTCAAGCATTTTTAGTTTTATTTATTTTTGTTTGAATTCTTGGTATGAAAATCAAAGAGATGAAACGATCTTGTCTGCTGTTTTATCAGGTTGATGAGAAATCTTGAATTCAGTTGGCTAAAAATGAACATTATTTTAATTTTTCATTTCTTGAATCCAACATTTTTCTTCTTCTGATTACTCAATGCCATTAGTTATAATGCTTGATAATCATCCTTTTTCTTTTTCCATGTCTTCAGTTAAGAAACATAGCATCAATTTAACTCCTTAACAAACAAAGAACTTCTTTAGGCAAATAAAAGTAATAATTCAAAACAAAAGTGTAAGCAGTGAAGTCAAGAAAAGGTGGGTCTACAGAATTGAACTTTAGTCAATTCCACAGAATTCAAAACTTTCTGCTTCAAGAAAAACCAATGCACAGAAAACATCAACGAAAAGCATGTAGCGGTATTTAAAATTCAATATTTTTTGCTTCATTATTTCTTTTGCAATAACATTGACATTGAGGACAAGTTCCCTTATTCT
The DNA here is from genome assembly GCA_903798345.1 of Fraxinus anomala. Taxonomy (NCBI): domain Eukaryota; kingdom Viridiplantae; phylum Streptophyta; class Magnoliopsida; order Lamiales; family Oleaceae; genus Fraxinus; species Fraxinus anomala. The sequence continues at coordinate 6,404 of CAIGRN010140340.1, forward strand.
CACACACTTAGAGTGCAGGGTCGAAAACTTCCAAATGAGAGAAGGGATGAAGAAGAGTATTTTAGCAATACTCTACCTAAACTGAAACTTTTTGCCATTTTAAAGAAATGTAACATGTCAGCAGTTAAATATTTCCTCTCTTCTATTTGGTCATGTATAGAAATTTTCCTCTACTGCATTTGGTCCTTTTCTTCTGTGCAAATCTGGTTGGTACAGCAGCAATTTTGGTCTTATTGTGATTTTTAACAATGTGAGTATTATTACTTTTCTTATTGTTAGTAAAATTGTGTACGTCATTGTGCTTATATTATTCTTCACCCAGGAGCATATTATACGGACTGGCCGAGGTTCTCTCTCTGTTATAGTTTATGGAGACCAAGATAAGCCAGCTCTGATCACTTATCCAGATTTAGCTTTAAATCGTGAGTGATAAGTTTGCTCTGATAGTAATTGTGGTTCATTTTGATATTATCTTTAGTGACAGTTTTTAATATTTAGCTTTAAATTTTTGAGCGGTGAGTTTTCTTTTAGCTGCTGAGTTTTCTTTTAGCTGCAGTTTGGTAAGATTTTTCTTTGGGATGTTATATTTCATGCAGACGTGTCTTGTTTTCAAGGATTGTTCTTCTGTCCTGAAGCTGCGTCTTTGCTGCTTCACAATTTTTGCATTTACCACATTAGTCCACCTGGGCATGAGGTCTGTAATTTGGCTAACCCGTCTGTGATTGTGTAAATACTTTGGCATCTTTCCTGTATCAGTTGTTTAGTGACTATATTACACACGTTTCTACTGCATTTTATAACTCACGTTTACTTTCTCGTGGGACTTCATATGAGCTCTTGCAGTTGGGAGCTGCAGCACTTAATCTTGAAGATCCGGTGCCTTCTGTTGATGATTTAACTGATCAGATTCTTGAGGTTCTAAACTATTTTAGGTAATCATACACTTCATGAATTTTGACAGGATATTTTTATTGCTTGCGTTCTAGTTTGTTAGATTCAAGTCAGAATGTGACAATTGCTAAAGTGGAAGGTAAGAGGTGATTTGGGAGTACTGAGCACAAGGATATGAGAAATTGCATAGTTATCTTAGAACTAAGGATGCTGTGAAAGCTCACAAGTTATCTCCAATATGAGGGAGAAGGGAAATAAATTTAAAGCAAGTTAATGTATTAAAAACCAAGTTCAGTGCATTAAACATGAAAATCAAAGAGTTTCTCTTCAGAGTGATGAGATTACATATCGATAAAGAAATTACTTCAACAGCTCATTTAATGTAAGGTAATAAAGATGCCATATGAACTGATAAAAGGTGTTATGATTTCTACTTATAAGAATAAAAGAGTTTCAAGATTGTTTAAATTGTATAGGTGTTCATGAATCATACTATAAAATTGTGGAAGATGGTTATTGTTACACCCCAACATTCAAATCCTTAAAATATTGTACCGTATGTTTAAAACAAACCATGCAATGAATTTTAACTTGAAGTGGATATAATTTTTTTTTATAGAATAAAACAATAACAATAATAGGGCTATATAAATCTTTTTGTAAAATATTGTTGAATCACTCGATCTAAAAGCTTAAGTTATTAGATAAGGCCAAATTTATATCTTTTAAATATTGTCTCAAAAATAAATGGATAATAATTGCAGGTACTGATTGATCTTTACTTCACATCCGGATACAATGACACTCACGTGCCCGAAAGGTCTTATTTAACATCAGTGCTCATGAAATTTATTTCCATCTCTAGGAATAAAGTTTGAACTTATTAAAATAAACATTCACACCCTTACACCATCTTACATATATCTCAATTATAATGAAAAACAATGTATTTCCTTCCCTTTTTAAACAACACTTCAACTTCAATTAATATTTTTTTATGTCCCCAGTTACAACATGAAATAAAATTGTAACTAACACAATTTATCACCTTGCTCGTCAGTTTAGCTTCTTTCAATTAACGTATAATGTATTAATAACTATAGGCATGATCAAATCAAGTCTTCAACCAGTCGAGGTCAAAAGCATGTATCTGTTGAAACAAAAAAAAAAAAAAAGAAGCGAAGTAAAAAATATGTATACATTCTGTTATCCATTCTCTTCCAAATATTTACCACACATAACCAATGTTTTAAGGAAGATCTAGACACCAAAAATAAAAGAAAATTTCATCCCTGCATCGAGTTAGGAGTTTAAGATTCAACCTACTCAAATTTAGAAATTTTATAGAGCAAATTCTGACTCAAACTTTCCACAAAATTGTCATCAAGGTTTTTATTTCTTTTTACACTGAAAGACCCAACTTTGACCTCTTAATTTAGGATTAATTTGAATATCGTTAAACCTTTCCAAATTTGTACTGTATGGTAGTTAGTGCTTGTTTATAGAGCTAAGGAAAAGAATTGCTAATTAAAATCTAACCTTTTAGTTCCGTGCTTGGAACTTTCCCTATATTAAATACGAGGAAACTTGAAGAAAATCCATTTCTAGTGGAAACTTGAAGATAAGAAATAGGATTGTTAAATCCATTTCTAGCAAGCTATATTTGGCTTGTTATTTTGAAGTCGCCATTTAATAATTTTTCAATCCGATAGATGAGTTGCGATGAAACCAGACTGCTGGGAAAATTCCTGGCTCTGCCACTGCTGAGAGTGATCATTTTAGATATTCAGTTTTGATTATTAATGAGGAAGACCTGAAGATGGTGATACATAGAATTATGGTACTAATAAATGAAGAAGTATCACAAGAATACTTTTTGGTCGGAAGATACCAGCTAAAAGAGTAAGTTCTATAGAAAATTATTAGACCAGCTATGTTCTATGGTGCTACGTGTTGGACATTTAATTGATGAAGTATTCATCTTATGGACGTAGCTAAATGAGAATATTAAGTTGGATATGTGGTTATACTAAATAGGTAATATAAGATTGAGAATAAATTAGGGAAATAAAGTTGTTCACAAGAGTGATGAGACTAAAATTTATGTGGTTTGATGTGGTTGCAGAGGATTTAATTTCTTTGTAATAGATCTCATGGTAGACTTAGCAATGGATCAGACGGACGGCCTCCAAATTTATCAAAATATGGCTTAGTTGCGTTCCATTTTATTGATGCACTTTTTGGCTTTTTACTAGCGATTGTTGCTACTTGATAAAACCATTATTAGGAAACTGTTCCTAATAAGAACGAGTTTTACTTTGTTCAGGCTTGGTGCAGTGATGGGCATGGGTGTGACGGCTGGTGCTTACATCCTCACCTTGTTTGCTGTACGGTTTATTTAGCTGTTTCAGCAATGTACTCCTGATCTTTTAAACTTTTACGTCTGATTGAGGTGTATGTCACAGATGAAATACAAGGAGCGTATTCTTGGTTTAATCCTTGTTTCCCCTCTGTGCAAAGCTCCATCTTGGACTGAATGGTTCCATAACAAGGTAAAATTTATTTCCCTTTATATAACTCTTACATTACTAAAAGGAATTCCCAAGTGAATGTTGAGATCATTTAAAATGTGTAGGTGATGTCAAATTTGCTATATTTCTATGGCATGTGTGGGCTACTAAAGGAATATTTACTTTCTCGGTATTTCAGCAAGGTAATTTAGTATTTATTTTCAGTCACTGCCTTTCCACCTCTCCACGATCTGTCAATCTTTCCTTTTAGGATATTACCTAATATAGATTTTTCTCTTAATTGTACCAGGAAGTTTGTGGCAATGCTGAGGTTCCAGAATCAGATATAGTTCAAGCATGCAGAAGAGTTACTGCTTCAATGCCATCTTTCTTTCCTTTTTTATTTATTTTTTTGTGTTTTAGACTACAATTTTTGGAGCTGAACTTTCTTTTAATTTGTTTATGCTTTTTTCAGTTGCTAGATGAGAGGCAGAGCGTAAATGTCCTGCGGTTTCTACAAGCATTAGAAAGGTATAAGTAGAAAGCTGAGCTTTACTTAGAATTCCATTGTTTGATTAAAAACTCACCCCCTTAAGCTTCATTTTGCCAATGAGCAGGAGATCGGACATCAGTGAAGGTTTAAGAACACTTCGATGCCGAACGCTGATTTTCGTTGGAGAGAACTCTCCTTTCCAATCTGAAGCTCTTCACATGACTGCTAAACTGGACAGAAGATGCAGTGCCTTAGTTGAGGTATGAAATAAACAAGTTCAATGTTATGCTTGTTGACCTAAAAAACTTGAAGCCAACAAGTCCCTTGCCACCTCCTTTTCTAATCGCCATTCTATAGCCTTTTTCGGGTCATTTGGAGCACCTTGAGAGCTACTTTACTGTGAGAATTTTCCATCAAGTAAAGGCTAGAAGATGAAGAGCAAGAATTTGCTTTTCTTATGATATTCTTGGGTATTTATAGATATCTCAAGCCTATGGTCTTTTTAGTCTTTTTACTTCTCCTGGACGTGTCACCTCGCCATTGGGGGATTCTAAACATATTTTTATTCCAGATAGTTTCATCTCTGACAAGTGGTGTTCACCCATTGGTTAGGTCGTTAGTTTCATTAGATTCTTAAGATAATCTTTTCTACATTCTCCACTAATAGTTTTGCCACGTGGAAGCTCCTCTTTGCTGCTACGAGTCTAAGAGGGTATTTGTTTGCTCCCTATAAGGGGACAAGGTTCCTGAGTCTCTCTAGCTTCGATTGGTGCATCTTTCTGGGATCCAAATGACTCCAAGTAAATTGGTTAGCTTATAAAAATTCGGCCCATTAGCCTGAGACAAGTCAATCTCTTGATTAAATCATGAATGAGTTTCATGAGTTCAAAGGTTTGTCCCTGTCTAGCAAAGCCTAGGGAGAAATGGTCTTATAGCTTCGCCATGGCCAAGCTTAGCTTGTCCTTATTTTCCACTGATGTCGTTTTAGTTGGCCACATGGCTTCCTTCTTTATACATGGTTCCAGCCTGGCATCCATGTGCGACTATTGTGTCACGTGGAATCATGTAGCAACAATGCTATCCTTATTTAAGGAGGCAAGAACGTTCTCTCTCTATTTTAGCCTTATGTGGCATATTGATTCATTGAACACAGCTCGAATCGTCTAGAAAAAGTTTTCTTAGTTACCCAGGTTCTTGTATATGTATAATGAAGACAGAATTTCAACTTGTTATTTAAAGTTGTGGGCATTTTTATAAAGAAAACTGATTTGAGTATAACATGCTTCTGCATTAGAGAACTAGATGAATTCCATCAATGGCTTGTTAGGTAAGAAGGATTTTACCGCTCTATACCGCATTAATAAAGAAAACAAGCTAAATTCTATTCACTATAGCGTCCGATACTGTCTGATACTGCTCACCAGATGCCAAATCTATGTTGATGAAATAATTGTTGTGAACAGGTACAGGCTTGTGGATCAATGGTGACGGAGGAGCAGCCACATGCAATGTTAATACCGATGGAGTATTTTCTCATGGGATATGGTCTGTATCGACCGGTTAAGATTAGTGGGAGCCCAAGGAGTCCTCTTTCTTGCATAGCACCCGAGCTTCTCTCTCCTGAAAATATGGGACTCAAGTTAAAACCAATCAAGACTCGTCTCTCTACACAAAGATGACAATATCAGTTCAATGTTACTCTGTAAAGCAAAAGTCCTCGTAGTCGGCTTTTATTTTTTATTTTTTCCTCACTTTTTTGGCATTGTTTAATTGGTTGGGTGAGAAGAGTAGAAAGACGTGCCAATTGATAGAGAAGATGTATTCTTTGTTGGACATAGGATTGGGAGTATTGGATTATTATTCATTCATTTGCGGGTTTTTGTAAAGACTCCAAAGGGAAACATTTATAATTCTCAAGAGATTGGGTTTTTGTATCTCTGTCATTCGAGTTCCCAACTTTCAATTTTGTAGCGTAGGTACTTGTCAAGGAGGAAAATCCCAAAAGTTTGCTAAACAAACATATATATACCACGAAGAAAAATGAACAATTTACATATGACGTGTCTAGATTGTCCCTTTTTTTATTGAAATTCACTTCAAGAATTTTCTTAGTTCAGAATTTAAATTTCAATAACTCCATTGATTTTTTAATTTTTTTTTTTTTCCAAATTTGGTTTTCCTAAAGCTACACAATTGGATCTAATAATTTTTTTTGGCAAAAAATCTTTACTTTTTCAACATACGAAAATCTAAAGATCCACAAGAAATAAATAAATGATACAAGGGTGCATTTTAATTAAAGGTTTGTCTACACGTACATAATGGTGTCAACACTCTCACATTCCACCTCATGTGAGGGTGTTGACACCATTATATACATAAAATTATGTACAAGTAGCATATTTCTTTAATTAAGTATCGAGAACTACTTTTATTAGTTTTCTAGGTGAGTAGTTTGATTATTATTATTATTATTATTATTAGAGCATTATGAATCATGATGAGAAAAATGATATTTAGCCAATTATTTCAATAGAGTTTTATTTCGCTCGTCTTCGTAATAGGGGATGAAAGTTTAAGAACAAAATTGTACCTTCATTTTCTTCAATCGAGAAAAAAACATCCCGTTGAATAAGAGTCAAATTTTACAAAGATTTCAATATGAAATAATGGTTTTCAAAGGCTTCTAGATTTACAACAAAATTTTTCCATTCAAAGAAGGTGGTGGTTGTGGAATGGTTGGTTTTGGAGAAAATAATTTTAAGTTGAAACTAAGCCCATGTTTGGTGATGATTAATTGATAAAATATATAGTTAAAATTTAATTATTGATTTTAACTCGAATTAAAATTTTGATTTTAATCGATACCAAACATGGGCTAAAACTAATTCCACTATTAAGGCATCAATGTGGGGGAATTTGGGCTTTGTTCAGTTTCCATTATTTTTAAAATACATTTTTTTATTTTTTATTTTCAATTACACATTTTTAATAAAATAATATTAATCGCTAACTCAAAAAAATTTCTTATTTTTTAACCACACATTCTCCATCAAAATACTATTTCAAAATGCATTTTAGACAAATAATTGAGCTACATGCTTTTACATAGACAATAGGAGACCCATTCTCCGCTTGAAATTTTCTACCCCTTCAAGGGATTTGGTCTAAAAAGCAATTTTTTTCTTTAAAAAAAAAGTATTTTTTAAATCAAAAGCAGATGCATTATTTAATTACATCACTTCGAACTACAGACTAGATAAAATAATAATAATAATAATAATAATAATAATAATAATAAATAATAAATAAAAATAAAAGACCATCATTCCAACAATGAACACCTAAATCAAAAGGTAAAAAGTTAATTTATTAACTACTTTACTTTCTAACCTATCAAAATCCTCGCCATAAATGACCAGGTGAGATTTTAGTAATATTGATAGACCTCGAAAGAAGACAATTCCTCTTCAATGAATTTGCCAAATAATCGCAACCTAAACTCAAACTACTATAACGATTTAAATCTATTAAAACCTTTCAAAAGCCCTATATCTAAATCCAAACACATCCCAGTAGAGATTTTAATAGTTCTAAACCAATAGATTAGCAAAATTTATGGATTGCGATTATTTATCAAAATTCATTAATATAAAAGGTTTCCATGCCAAAATCCTATTTGATGAAAAATTCATTTTCTAAGCCTATACTCTCCTTTGTAGGCACAACTTTATTCCCCGAAGGCTAAAGGAATGAAAAAGTGTCCCCCTAAAAAGCATAAGCTGACCATATAGTGCAATTAGCCACTGACAAATTTTGAAAGCAAAGATACATTTCAATGATTGATGAATATATTGTATGATCCAAAAAACACTGACTAGGACTCCTAATTTGAAAATCATAATCAAATCAAATACAATATGCCACCAAAGGATAAAACCGCCCATTGGAAGAGCAATTGGGTTCCTTGACAACTACCCATCACCCCACCCCCACTCCATTCCCACTCCATGCTGTCTGAAGGCAACCTCATTCAGTGACATACTGCCCCTGGTTTTAAAAAATGTTAGATTATAGGTTTCCTTCTTGACCTTCATTACTTTATAGTCTTTTTCTTTTTGATCTTAACCTTTCATTAATCAACACAACTCATCCCTACTCAAGAATTCTGTCCAAGTAAATCCGCGTGCCTCAAGGGAGAACATGTCAAGGAAACTCAATCACTGACTTACTGCCCCTGGTTTTGGAAAAACAAGTGAAATGCAATGGACATCTCAGTTTTGTGTAAAGCTCCCATCACTAAAAACTTTATACAAAATCTAGTTGGCATATAAAATATAGATTTCAAGAAGGCCTCACATGTCTCCAAAGACTTTATGAGGGATATTCTCCACTAAGATATGCAAAAAAATAAAGGAAGATGATAAAAACATATTTATTTTTATTTGAATTAGGTCTTCAATATGTCCCTCTCGATTGAAATATATTTTCATTAATAATCTAAAACGTGAACAATTTTTATGAATAGATAGCGGAAAGACATGAATATAAGATATCTACGAAGATGTCAAATTGAACCTTAAAAGGTTGATATTGTGTCTTCAATACAAAGAGATCTAATACATAGTCAATTAATTGAAAATTACCTACAAATCACTTGGTTGAGGGATGATCTGAACTTGGACTCATTAGCCATACTTGCTTTTTCCAAAAAAAACTTCCTTTCAATGAGGGTCATGGTACACCTGCACCTATCCCTTCTTCAAATCTAACTGACCTAATTTTATCTTTAAAATAATCAATCACTTCCCGTGTCCAGGCTATATATATACTCCATTCACTCAAATATCTTCCACATCCTAACTTGAAGCTGAATAAGGTTATTGTATTTTCTTAGCCAAAAAAAAAAAAAGGAAGAAAAAGGAGATGGAAATCCCTGTGATTGACTTCAGTAAGATTGAGGGTGAAAATAGAGGTGAAGCAATGGCACTTCTTCATGAAGCATGCAAAAAATGGGGCTTTTTCATGGTAATGAAATGTTTAAATATCTTGGAAATCATTTATAACGTGTTTTCTAAGGTAGATTAGATAGTTGATTGTAATGTCTAATTATATCTAGTATTGTATACTAAACATACCACATTCTAAAATAAGTGTTCTTCGTGATATGATATGTACCTGCAGATTGAGAACCATGGAATTGATAAAGAGCTTATGGAGAAAGTGAAGCAATTGGTTAATCTACATTATGAAGAGAACATGAAAGGCAAATTCTATGACTCACAGACAGCAAAGAGTTTGGCAAACAATGAGTATATCAGCAGCAAAGACTGGGAAACCACCTTCTTCGTTTGGCATCGTTCAAATTCCAACATCAAGGAGCTTACATTGTCAAAAGATCTTAGGTAAGTTATTTTAACCCTTGATGGTCATTCAGTAAAGTAAAATATACAGCACTAGACACCGCTGGAAAAAAATAAAAAATAAACAGCTAAAATCATGTTTATTATATTATTCAGTCATGTTCAATACTGCATACCAAGCATGCAAACACAAAATCTTCAAATTATGATATAGATAACCAACCATTTAACTCATTTGGACTAATAATGAAACATATATGCAGCAAAACGATGGATGCATACATTGATCAACTGATTAAGCTTGCGGAAAAGCTTTCAGAGCTAATGTGTGAGAACCTGGGTATACAGAAGAATTCCATAATGGAAGGATTTGCAGGAGGCAGCGTTCCTTCCGTGGGGACAAAAGTGGCAATATATCCCGAATGCCCTCGCCCTGAACTCATCAGAGGGCTCCGAGAGCATACAGATGCTGGTGGTATTATTCTCCTGCTCCAAGATGATAAAGTCCCTGGCCTTGAATTTTTCAAAGACGGAAAATGGGTGAGAATTCCGCCTTCAATAAACAACAGAATTTTTATAAATACAGGTGATCAACTGGAAATTTTAAGTAATGGCACTTACAAGAGTGCTTTGCACCGAGTCATGGCTATGAAGGATGGAAGCAGACTCTCCATTGCCACCTTCTACAACCCTGCTGGTGATGCAATCATTTCCCCATCTCCAAAGCTGTTATTACCCAGTCATTTCCGCTTCCAAGATTACCTAGACCTTTATACCAAAACTAAATTCGAAGACAAGGGTCTGAGGTTTGAGTCCATGAAGAGCATGGCAAATGGACACTAAGAACATGTTTAGTATGCAGTATTGGACACACCAGAACGGAGCTTTTTCTCTCCCTTTATACTATCTTCTATTATCCAATCACCTTACTAAACATGCAATAAGTGTTCTTGAAAGAGAGGCATAATTCTTAAATCTGCTACACGTAACGGTGACTTGCTTCTGTGTGTTCTATAATTTCCTTCCTTATTTGTCAGTCTTTTCCCCTTTGTCAAAGTTCAAGAGAAGCTTCTGTTCACTGCTTCCTTAACTTTTCTTTCATTAGTAATGCATAATTTCAATGTTTACAAATTTCATTTCCATTATATTGTACTAACAAGGCCAAGTACTCGGCCATCGAAGGCGAAATATATTCTATCAAAATGAATTATTATAGATATGCTGGTCAGACTGTAAACATAAATGAAAATTATCGCTCGTATGCTTAATGTTTCAATCAACTTCTGCATCCCCATGACTAAAATTTGAGGTGACAGAATACTCGTGAGAATGGCAACACCAGCATAGATAAGATAAGATGAAGCAAAATAGTTCTAAAGTAACACCTACAAGTTTTTCCCGTTTAAAGTTTGCATGAGCTAATACTGAAGCACCTAACACCGAATTTAACCAAAAATCTATAATATACTAAATATTACGTAAATTGAGAATTATTTTTTGGACCTTTTTTATTCTTCTACAATTCAATTATTTCAATAGAATCTTACTTTTCATTTGTCAAAATATGATAAATACTATAAAATCTTCGTCGTGTATGAATTTCGTGTTATTAATTCTCAATTAATTAACATTCACAATAAACTAGACTCAATAAATTTTGACTTGATGAATCTTGATTTACATGAATCTAGAGTTATTATAGATGAATTTATTTTTGTTCATGTATCTAGAAATTTTAATGGGTATTTAAATTCTATGTATTGGCAACCAATCATGCTACATAAACATAATGGTTGACATAACTTAACATAATGCAACATGATAACCTATCATTAGACTGTTTAAAATAAAGTCAGTTTTTCATCCAATCATATCTTGCCAACACCTATTATGTCAATAATTAAATCACCTATTTTCCAGTAAAGCAGCATTATTCATCCCCTTTTACAATTTTAGTTGAAAACTTACACTTGACAACATCACATTCATCCATTTTAAAAATTATTTTTTAAATCAATAGTCCAAATTTTAACAACATCAATGTTGTCATCCACAAGTATCAACAATAATTGTACAATTAGATTAATTAATTTTACGAGAGGTGATTATATTACCATCACAAATTTTATTTGATGCACCACATTTTAATTGTAGTTAAGCTCTTTAAGTTTTGGTTATTGTAGCAATTATTTTCTTAACTTTTTTTGGCCAAATTTTTATCTTTAACCTTCCATTAATTAGTGGTGATTATTTATATCAAAATATTTTATTTTCATGCTTTGAAATGAAGAAAAAATGTTTTTTTCGCACTTTTATTTATTTATTTTTTAAAATATTATGGAAAATTTTGTTTTACGCCATTTCAACGCACTTTTCTGGTAAAGCCACATTATTCATCTTTATTTACAATTTTAATCGAAAACTCACACTTGACAACATCATATTCATCTATTTTAAAAATCAATTTTTAAATCAATGGCAGTTACCTTATTGGACACAACGCCTTCGAATATTGATGAAATTTTATGCTTCATGTTCATAAGACTTATGCAGTTTGAACGATCTCACTTCTTCGAGCCCCATTTTTATTAGCGAAACTCTTATCCATAAGAGTAGTGAGTTGTTTAGTCCTTAACACAATGTCTAGATTCATGCAGTCAGATGATACAAACGTTTTCTTTTCAACCCTTAAGCTTTGGTTCAATCAAAGAAATTGAATTTATGGGTAATTTCACATTCCAAATCAAAATATCCCAAAATTTAATGTATGGATTTCAACCATAAAATTCTTCCTTAAATCTTAATGGTTTAACATAGAGTTAGCTCTGATACCAGTCGTTATAATTTTTATGGAACTCTAAATTTGAAAACTTAATTATTTAATTGTCAAGATCTTCCATGTCAAATCACCAAGAGAATTATAACTTGCGGACATACCTTAATTTATTAAGAATTATTTTTTAATATTTGATCTTCAATCTTGAATATTACCTCATTTTTATTCTTTAATTCTGGTTCTTGGTTTTGCATCTTGATCCATAATCTTGATTCTTGAATTCCTTAATTTTAATTCTTGATTGTAGATTGTATATTCTTGATTGTGGTTTTGGATATCTCCCTTTAATATGATTTCTCTTAATTATTCTTGTGTTGATGGAGGCACAAAGAATGAGAAGTTACATATGAATTGGGGACTATAACAATATATATAGTTCTCATATGTATTTGGTCAATCGTCAAATATAATTATAATGGATTCAATCTCTATACATGTAATTCGGCCCACACTTTATTTAGATACACAAATCTCAATTACTTAATTATTTATTAGATCACTTTAATTTTAAGATAGCATTTATATACAATTAATTATATATATTTGGCCACATGACAAAATAAATATTTTCCCAACAAATTGTTGTGTTTTTAAGCAACCTTTTTTATTAGAATAATGTTTTTAGCACCATTTTATATGACTTTATGTGAGATTTTCAATTAAATGTGAAATTATGTGATTCATTTAATTCTACATTTCATTTAACGACACATATATTATCACTTAATCTGTAACACTAGTGGTTGTAAAAATCATTATTCTTTTATCATTCCTTTTGCACTTTTACACTCTTTCATCTCCAATTGTACTCTGCAGCTGATTAGTGTGTCTCTGTAAATTAGTTGGGCATATTCTTATAAATCTGCTGCTGTATTGAGCTCTATGAATTGTAACTAATTAATATTTTGTGTAGAAAAAAATCAATTCTCAGATAGTTTCTAAGTGGGTTATCAATTTTCCTCAGCTGGACTGAAAAATAAAATAAATGAATAAAACTTTTGGGCTTGGACTCCCTTGGATCCACCCCTGCTAGTACACTTTTTAACTTTGACGAATTAGTTGAATAGAAAGACATACCTAGTTCATTGATAGCTTCTCAATAATCTCTTGATGATCAATTATAAAGAGAAATTGTTTGTAGGAAAATATCGTTATTTTCTCTCCTCTTAATTTGAGATAAAAATAAATAAATAAATAAATAGTGTGTTTTATGAATAGGTAGGGAGAAGGATGAGATTCTAAATCAAATGTGAAACAATGTATCCCTCCTAACAACTATTAAGATAAACTTATTCATGGAGGAAACATCATCATTCAATATCAGGATTCTAACCGTTTAGCCTCCATTTGGAAAGTAATTTATAAATGTTTATAAGTTCAATCAAAATCGAATATTGATTTCAATTACACGTTCATAGTTACTACACATTAGTATTCACACATTTCCTCTTGCTTACCCCCTTTCCTTATGGTCGAGCCATTTTGTTCATCTCTTCATAAGGTAGGATACATTACTTTTCTCTTTATAAGACCTTGGTCATACTGGAACCAATTGGATAATTATTAATTGCAGATCGTGATTGTTTGTGTTCCAAAATTAGCAAATAAGTTTGCAAAAATTAGAAAATGTATTATTCTTATCACAATTTCTATTTAAATGCAAAGTAGATTCTTAGTGTGAATTGAAATTATTTTATTTTTCGTAAGCAAATTCTTAACACGTGGATGAGTCTGCCGCAGTATTAATTTGTGGGGAGTGAACATGATGATCTTCGTTGGTGGGGTCATTTTCTATCCTAAATTGTTCGTGAAGTTTGCTAATATAGTAATTCTCAAATGAACAATGAACAATAGATCCATGCGTTTAATGTAATCCTATGAACTTTTTTCCAAACTCAACAAAAGAATAGAAGATCACACAAATTTCATATTGTAATCTTGTCAAATTATGACAAATTCCAACAGGCAACCAATTAAAAAAGTATCACAATGAGAATAAGCCAAGTAAATTGCATTTATAGATGTAGCTCTCAAATTTGAAACCAAGTTATAGCTCTGACTCAGTTTCAAATAAGCAATCCGTCATGTAAATTAATTTGCTTAACCAAATTTTGTCCTAGGGAAAATGAAAAATCAAACATAGATGCCGGAAGAAAGTAGCAAGAACAAGGATCCAAAACCCTGCCAATTGAAACAAAAGTTTGGCATTATCAACATAGATTGAAATGGGAAAAATTACGTTCAGTGTGAACAAGTATACACAACGTTGACATACCAAGAAGACAGATGCCACCGCCCCTGTAGTGAGCTCCTTCAAGAGACCGCGATTCTTCCTAGAGGAAGTAGCTTCATAGCTGCACAGCCAACAAAAAAACAGCTAAATTGACATAATGGGAATTGAAGACATACAACGTCTCCTATACATTCCAGTCAAACTTTCTGTAAACACCTTCACTCTGATCTTATCTTATTTGAGTCCTTATTTCATCATTTTTTTGATCCAAAGCCTCCTTGATAGACAGGCCGAATGCCATATAGATATCATTGTAAAACCTGTCTGCCTTAAATGGTCATTTATTTAGCTACTTGTAAAGCAAAAGAGTGATATTGCTGTTGGGTCACTAGTAAGTGCTCAGTGATTGTATCAACCAATTTTACTGCAGATCTAAAGTTGAAAATCATTGTCCAACACAAATAGAAGAGGATGATGTTGTAAATTGAAAATCGTCTTCTGACCAAGATAAGAGAAATTTGTTGTCACTGCTAACAGTGAAGAGATGCAGGAATTAGCGGTTGACAATCATTTTCTAGTGGACAGATGTTTGATCAAACCGGTATAAATTGCTAGCCCAACATTCTTCTCCCAGCATCACTGGTTAGATAAACATTAACATTGATATTCATTCAAAGTGAATTAAACTCATTGTGATCCTAGGAACTTACTATTGCTTATTTTCAAACGGTCATTGAGATCTCCTTGAGTTAAGAGTTGTTAAACTCAAATTTAAAGTTCATCGTAATTTGAAAAGAAAAGTATTTGAGCATTACGTGAAATGTTCTTTAACAGTCAAAATAGAAATAGTCTTGCTTTCACATTTCAACTTAACCTACAATCATTCAATCATTATTATCTTCTACTATCATTCATTCTCTAATGCAGAATTTGTTTAAACTATTTCATACTTTGATTTATCCCATATATTTTTGCAGCATACTCAATTGTATCCGCTCTAAGTGCTCTTAAAAGTACTTTCAAGTAGCCAAAAAAATTATTGTGTTACAATATATTCACTCCCTTCTAGATACCCTGAGGGATCAAATAAGCTTCTAAGTGAGGCACCATCTTCCAAGGACCGCTAGATAACACTTAATCTCATTCGCATAAGGAGAAGTACAATTGCATGGGCAAGTACCTACTTAAACTCTCACACTCCCATGAGATGGGGAAAGCAAGAGTGGACTCCAGCCGAATTTTACTACACATTATTCCTAAGTCCCAGGTATGATTTTTAGGATCATACGTCAAAGAATTAGACCATGTTTCAACTCATAGGTTACTAAACACGTATAAAATTTGTTGGCCTGCTATTGCCAATTAGGGAATAAAATTAAGCCAATGATTGATAGAAATTCAAATTAGATTTTTAGTAGATTTTAATAAAAATTGATGAAACGTGTTGTTGAAAAGTTGTGGGGGTCCCATGAAATGTGTGATTAAAATTAATTATTAACTTTGACTTGAAATTTTAATTATATATTAATCCAAACCAAACAGGGGCTAAATCCACCCGTATATGTTTGTGGATGTGAAACTCAAGTAAGAGCATCTCCGTCGTTGCACCATTTCACCTTAATTCACCAAATATTTGTTGCAAATCTCCTCCAACATATTGCACCATTTTGGTGCAAAATGATGCAAATGAATATTGTTGCCATTTTGCACCAAAATAGTTAAATACAATATTACCCTTCTCTTTCACTCTGCAAAAAAATTGATTTAAGGGTATTTGTGCCCATTTTTGTTATATATTTTTGTAATACAGATTATTATTATTATTATTATTATTATTATTATTATTATTATTATTATTATTATTATTTGTGGTATTTCTATTAATTGTACTACATTTTTTTAATTTATTAATAAATTCAATATTTTTGTTAATTTAATGTAGTTGTTTATCTAGTAATTTATGTACTCATAAAATAAATAAATAAATAAATTTTCAAATAAATAAATTGTTAAGAATCAAATTAAGAAATTGTTGATCCCAAAAAATGGCTCAACAGATGCGGGCCCGTTCTTGCCACGTCAAGAACGATTCCGGCGCGCTTTTGCTAGGACGACGACGATAATCGGTTGGAATTGGGCGCAGGAGGTACTTTTTGGCGAGAGACGAAAGACGTTTAGACTCCGGCAAATGGAACTGGAGATAATTGTGCTAACAACAATCGTCGAA
>CAIGRN010140351.1:0-37383 GCA_903798345.1 Fraxinus anomala
TCATGCATATGTTTTATTTTATTGTATTTGCCATTTTATTTTGTGCTTGGTGTATTTATTCTTTAAAATAAAAACAACAAAAAATTGAAAATTGAAAAATAAAAATGAGGAAAATTTTTATTACAGCATGTATGACATTCTTAAACTTGTATGTTGTGATCACATATGGACATAATTGATAAACTGTAGCATAGTTTTCATTACTTGATTGGGTTGATATAGAGTAATTAGTATAGGTGTCTTCATGTACCATTTGCACTGCATACACTATCATATTGTAAATGGGACGTAACCGCGTGTGTGAGATTTGGGATGGCAGTCACATGTTAGTAAGCTGACTTTGAACATGAATTGACCATATTTATTAGACATAAGTTCAAGGTTATCCCCAATAATAAAAAGTTCAATATCTTATATTTTTCTTTAGAGCCTATTTGACTCGAGCAATTAAGCCTGTGGGATTTCTCATAACCTAGTGTCTATGGTCAACTGACTTGGGTTCACTGGCCTAAAGCTCGCTANATTGACCATATTTATTAGACATAAGTTCAAGGTTATCCCCAATAATAAAAAGTTCAATATCTTATATTTTTCTTTAGAGCCTATTTGACTCGAGCAATTAAGCCTGTGGGATTTCTCATAACCTAGTGTCTATGGTCAACTGACTTGGGTTCACTGGCCTAAAGCTCGCTACATGAGTCATTTTAGTCGCTTGATGTAGAAGATCATGCACTTAAGATGTGAAAAATAATTATGACCTTAAACTATTGAAATATGTGAAAAATTATGTTCAAAGTCAGGGGGATAAAAGAAAATATCAATACACAATGAGCTTTTATTTAAAGGTCATAATGCATTGTAAATTGTTTGATTTTTATAAGTAGAGGAATGTACTTATTGGTAGTGATGTTTAGCATGTCATTTCTCACAAAATTAAGGTTTGGAGTCCTATTTACAAATGATTAGTGACACTTTACACACATGGGTCACTTATACAATTTACTCCATATTAACTTGAACTGTGTATGTGAAAAGGTTTACTGTACATTGATTATATTTATGCATGTTATCGACTGCATTTTTGAGTGATTATATGTTAAATTTTTTTCCCTTCGTCATTTTTGATAAAAAGGAGAGAGAGTATTTTTAAATTGGGAGATTTTATGTCTATGGGTCGTTGGGGAGAGACATATACATTTTGTCTACTGCATAAAAATATTGAAAACTTGAAGTAAGGGGGAGAATGTGCATTGCATATTATATGCATAGTTGTTTGAATTTTGATGTTTTGTGATGTTAATGTAAATGTCACGTCTCAAACTAGCATACTTATTTGTGTTCATAAGTTTTTTTTTTTATTTCCTGTATTATATGCTTTTACACTGGGTATTGAGTTTTTTATTTCAGGAAACGGGTTTGACAATGAATGCAAGAAATATAGCTTGGGTAGTTTTAAATCTTTTTATCCTTGACTTACTGTATAGTTTTGTCACAGAATGTCAAATGGGAGTTTGTTAGGTTTTTAGTATTGGCGATTCTGTGGACAAAAAGACTAATTTATAACGTGTTGTAAAAGTCAATGATCTAGGGTGCAATTTGTATAAATTGGGTTATAAGGTCTAGGGTTCGAGCATGACAAGAAGAGAAACACGACTCCGCATTTTCTCTAGACTATCGTCTGGATACTGCTCGAGCGACAAAAATAGAATGTTTGTCTCTTGACTGTCGCTGAGCTCTCGTTCGAGCGACAATGTGTCGCTCGACTGTTGCCAGCTTCTCGCTCGAGCGACAGATCGATTTGGAAAACCCTAATTTGTATTTTTTAAACAGATTTATTCGGCTCATTCAATCAAATAACCATTTCCTGTAAATACCCAAGCCTGTACAAAAAATTGTGTGTGGTTTTTCATTATGTTCATTGAATCCAAGCGATTGGACGAAATTCTAATGTGGTTTTTCATTATGTTCATCGCCTCATCTTATTCTCTAAAGATCCAAGAACATATACTTTCATTGTGATTCATCATTTCTTCTTGAGATCATATAACCACATGTTTGAGGAAAATATCAAATTGAAGAATCTAAAACATCTACTTCCTAAACATCCTTATGAAGGTATTTTCTCAATTGAACTTCAGAGGTTAGTGGAGGTTGAGAGATGTTGGACTACAAGCACATGAAGAAGAACATGAATAGGTGATTCCTAAGTATCCACTTGGAAGAGACGTGTGCAGAATATTGTGAGTCTGGAATTTACAGTGAATCTTGGAAGCTACATAAGGTATATCGAGATATCTAACAGGTTGGCTAGGTAGTATCTACGGTAGTAGATCGTGAGTCTAGAGGAATAACAGATCTTGGAGTGCAGGGTTTACAACAGCTAGTGGAACTAGTTTGTAATTGAACTGTAACTTACATTGTCTATAATGGAGGTAACTGGCTTGGTTCCAGAGTTTTTACCCAGTTGGATTTCTCCGTCATCAAACTTTGTGTTTTTACTGATTTCCAAATAGTACAACCGTGGGAATTCAACTTAGGAATTTGATTGTATGCTTAATCATCTAGAAACTAATTAAAAATAACATGTTGCTTTAATTAGTGTTATTCCGCACGTAAGGTCAAACTTAGTTAGCAAACTTTGAATTTTCAGCTTAAATCATAAACTACGAACAATGAACTAAGTCTTCTTGCAGTTTGTTACAATTGGTGTATAAAAGTGGATCGAACTGCCCAGTCGGCCAGTAAAAGTAGCCTAGTTTAAGGTCAACTCACTGTTAAGAGTGGTCATGTCGGGCATGACATTTTGGCTTGGAGGCTCGTTGGTGTTGACCTGGGCAGCTCGACCCATGAAAAGAGCCCAGTATTAGGTCAGCTCACCTGTGAAGAGCGATCGTGTTGGGCTTTACACTTATGGCTTGTAGACTTGTGTCTCTTGGCTTGCACCGTGCATAATAAGTAATTAAATAAAAGAATAAAATTGAATACAAAAACCAACACAATAATAACTTCGGTCCGACGCAAGACTTTGAGAAGTGAACATCATTCTTAGCAGTAAGGTTGGAGAAAGATAGGAAAGGTGATTTCAACATATTTCTAACCAAGCATGATGCTATCGTTACAATATTTTTTATTGAGGCGAGATTTGAAAAGACAAATTGCTTATATTTTCTTCCATATTGGAAGAAATAATAGTAGTAGTGCACACATCATTTATTTTTTATTGCTTCTTGTTATAAATCCCCTCTATGGTTAGAAATCTAAAGAGCAAGTACGAATTGTAGTGCTTATGTGGCAAATCGAGAATGTAACGCCCCGAAAATTTTCACTAGAAACTTTTTTTATTTTATATACTATATTTTTAATATTTTTAAATAAAAAAGAGGACTAAAATGAAATATAAATGAAATATGTTTTAAATTTCTATTTTATTTGAGCCAAATAATTATGTATCGATATAGTGATAAATTTTGATTTTGATAATAATAATCATTTTTGTGATTTGGATAGAGTTTGATTGTAATCTTAATTTGATAAAATTTAAAATTAATCATAATTCTATTGTTTGAAATCAATTCTTATCCAAATTCTTTATATACATTGTTTTAAATTCTAGTTACATACAAACTCAATTGAGAATTTTAACTATAAATACTGTAGGAATTTTCATTATTTTACCACAGAAAATAAAGAGAGTCGCGGTAGAAAGAGAGAGAATGAGAGGAAAAAGTATAGAAAAATATAAGATCTTTTGCGTGCAAGATTTTATTTTTTCCAACGTTTTAAAAATTAAGGTAAGATACTTTCGTACAAGTGGTTGTTTCCTTATGCTTTTATCTATTCAATTAAATATGTATGAATTGTTAGTGAACATTTGAGTTCTTTATAAAGAGATATGAAATCCTTCGTGAATTCAAGATGACCTAAAATGGGTATGTCGATTGATCACCGATATATTCCATAAGAGAAGAACGGTATGAAGTGTTTGTTTTATTGTTATATAATTGTGTATGGGAACTGTACGTATCTTATTGGGTATTTTTAAATACTCACTCCTACAAAATTTTACAGGTTAGTTCGGGTCAATTGGAACTGTGGCGGGATGGTGATGCGGATTGCCAGAAAAATCAAAGAAATAAAATATTACGTTTATTTTTTTCCCTTTAAATTATTAGTCAGTTTTATTTGTCCAAAGACAGTTATTTAATTTGTGATTATGTTTTCATTATGGATATTCCAATTTTTTTTATTTAAAAAATATTATTCTATTGTTCCGCGAAAATCGAATTTTTTATGACACTTCAGTGTTTGTGAAATTTTGGATTGTTACAGAGAATGACGGGCTCGACTCAATTAAGATCACTATCTTTAACTAGTTAAAAATCATTCTATGTCGATTTTTATTCAAGTTCACATGATCTAAAAATTCCGGGTGATCTTTGAATAAGAATGTATTTAGTACAAGGAAGTTAAGGTGACGATTGAAGTAGTTAGGAGTGATTTCATAGGGCCTTTGTATAGTAACGTTTTAGAAGAAGAGTAACATGGGGTTCATGTGCAATACGGATTGCTGGGTCACCATCAATTCAAAAAGGAAAATTCGTTTTATGATTTTGTGTGCAGAGCACCACATTTTTTAGGGACCATGTGCACCACCTTCATCTTTTTCATCCTTTCTTTTTATTATTTGCATAATATTCAATTTTTCAGCTAACACCATCTACTTCGTGTATATGATTTATAGGTAAAGAAGATTTCACAACTTCTAAGGATTTACTATTTATTGGTATTAATTTACTCGCAGGATTCGATTCAACTTGAGTGGTTAGATTATCTAGAATGTCTTTCTGTGTACTAATAAATTTTGTTTACTCGACACATATATCGCCGTTGGTTTGTTTATAATAAATGAACAATGGGTGCAACAATTTTCTTGATTGAACATGGTCGTGTGTACTTTGAAGGAAGAAGATTAGACATAACTAAACATAAATATGATATATTTTCCAATCTTAGCACTTTGGGTAGCTTTACCTTATACGTTGGTATTAAGTTAGAGTTCTATCCAAAGCGATTGTTACAATTGGTATCAAAACAGACACTCTTCTTAGGGTATCCAGGTTGATAGAGTGACTTGTGGATGGCTATTTCTATTAGAAGATTGATTCGGTGTAGTCGCTTAGTTGAAGACAAGTTGAATATTACAATATAATTATATCTCATGAAGTGTGCAAAATATTGCAGAAAGTTACATCGAAGTAAAATAAAAAGGGGGATGCGAAGAGTTAGCTTTTTTAGATGGATTTCTCAGCCTTGGAACATGCAGAGATACAAGTATTCCGGCAATTCGAGTGGTGCTCAAATTACTGTTTCCAATATTTGGTGGTGTTGTAGGCCCTTTTTTGCTCTAATTTCAATAGGAGGACCACATGGGTAGCCCCATTTTTCTCCAACAGGCCTCCATATTTCAGCCGTACCTTCTTAGTGTTGCTACCAGATTGCCACTCGATATAGATTTAAGAATTAGAATGAGATAAGTTTTATTTTTGTGGAAACACGTCCTTATTTTACTTTGAATTCTTAATAAATAATTTATTTATTATGAACTCTTTAATGGAGTAGAGATTTGTTGTCCCTATTTGGCTGAAGTTGCGATTTACTGTTCTAGCTAGTTGCAAATAGCAAGACACCACACAATACACTACAAGACACGTTACATTTAAAATGTCGTATAAATATTTGTTAGCGAGTTAATGTTAGAGCCGTCGATATTTTGATAGTAGGACAGTTAAGGGACAGCCAAACGGCGACAACAAATCCTAACTCTCACTAAGAAATCATAATGGAGAAAAATGATTTATTAAGATTAGAAATTAACCCTTTCGTCGAGTATCATTAATCTCTACGAGAAGAAATTAAAATCTTGCATATATGAAGGCCTTAATATTGCCTACCCATCTTGTAAACTTCTCAACAAATATAGTACAATTTTGTAAGTACAAGAGTGGGTTTAATACACAGGTATGAATGTTAAGTCAAGAAACTTTACAACTATCGCTTCACAAGTACGTATCAATAATCAAAATCATAACAAGAGGTCGTGAAGAACAAGAACAACCTAGGAACAACATAGCATCATGGTACAAATTTACTACTTAGACTAGTCGATCAAAACGAGGGAAAAAGAACAACTAAAAGATTCAAACTTTTTAAATTAATATAAACATACATTAGTTAAATATGGCTGTTTAATCTTAACAATTATTGTTCGCAGATATGAAAAGGGCCAGAAGTAGTAAAGTATCGAATCCTGCGGATTGGCACATGGATTCCTGCAAATTTTGACATATATATGGATCCTATTCTTCATATCTCAAGAATCACAAGTCCAACAATCACAAAAGACCAAACTCTTTCCAATGAGGATATATGAATTCGTACTTTTCAGTACAGTTTAGTTGTAGTCCGTGATTTACAATGGATTCTTTTCATGCACACACTTCTATAAGAAAAAATTGACATTCATGTATGGATACGTGATATAATTGTTCATTCAAATTATGATACCTCGAAAATGAAATTGATAAAAGAGGAACAAAGTGGATGAACGGACCCACTCAACGTCTGAAATGTCATGATTTCAGTGTAAAACGCAATCTTTTTAAATTTTAAGTCATACTTCACCTGTGGAAGAACATGGCTAGAGGGTTTATAATCATGCTATGGGTATTTTCTTCTTAAGGCGAGTTATATGTATACAAAGTGCTTATATGTGTGATATTATATTAGAAGATAAATCTCTTCTTGAATGACCCACTGTAAACGAGTGAGTGTTACTTTCAATAAAAAGATTAATTCTGTAAAGTCTCTTGATCGGAGAAAATGGACCGTTGTGGTCGTCAATTTTAAAGGCGGGTAGATATTATACTTATTGTCCGATTTTAAAGGTTCGAAAAATCAATTATGCTATTTGTATATTATTTATATACAACTTGAATGACATTTGAATATGTGGCAAAATCGATGTCATGGATTGTTAGTAAATGTAAAGTAAAATGTCAACTGGAATGCATGCGTAGCAAGATTGAACAAAAATAGTGGCAACCACTCAAAGATATCGAACAAGAAATTTGTTGAAAGATACGTAAGTTTACAGTTGAGACAGAATGTTGGAAATAGAATCAAGAACTGTAGAAAGTCTGATGTTGAAAACTTTCATCAATGAAAGCCAAGTCTGAGGCTAATATGAATAGAGTGTTAAATTTCTCTGCCTTTTTTATCGAAACATAAAGAGGATTTTTCGCTTCAATGTTGAAACAAAATATTACCTAATTAAACATTATTAACAAAAATAAAACATCCCATGAAGCAATTCAAGATTATAAGAGAACACACAACATTATAACCCAATGGGTTTAGGGTCCCACATTGTCCTTGCAAAGCTCTCTCAAAGCCCAAAAAACCCATGGGCTGTCCTTTACCCCGAACCCCACCCCACCCCTTCAAACTTTCTTCATAAATACCTTCACAACCCTCTATCCTCATCACCACCATTATCACTTTTCAACCTCTCCTCATTCAAACTTTCTTGTCTAAGAACATA
Organism: Fraxinus anomala; assembly: GCA_903798345.1. NCBI lineage: Eukaryota > Viridiplantae > Streptophyta > Magnoliopsida > Lamiales > Oleaceae > Fraxinus > Fraxinus anomala. The sequence goes on from CAIGRN010140351.1 coordinate 7,601, forward strand.
TTTTTCTCCAAATGGCAATCAAAAAACCATCAAACAAACTGCCACAAACAGCAGTTTTGAAGCAAATTCTCAAAAGATGTTCAAGCATAGGCAAGAAACAAGGGTATAATGATGAAGATGGGCTTCCGTTCGACGTACCGAAAGGCCATTTTGCAGTTTATGTTGGTGAAAACAGAAGCAGATACATAGTTCCCATATCTTTCTTGTCTCGCCCTGAATTCCAGTGCCTTCTTCGTCGAGCCGAAGAAGAATTTGGATTCGATCATGATATGGGACTCACTATTCCTTGTGAAGAAGTTGTTTTTCGATCTCTAACGTCAATGCTTCGATGAAAACATGAGTCTGTTTGAAGAGAGGTGAACAAGATGAAACTGCATTGTTTTGTCTTTTTTTAACGTCTTTCTTCATTACGGCCGGTTTGATTTATTTTTTTCTTCTTTTTAGCCCCTTTGGGTGGTTGTAACTTTTCTAGTGACCCTAACCCCAAGACCCATGAAAATTTTCTGGGTTAGATTTGAAAAACGTATGTAAATTTTCCTCATAGAGGTGTTTCAGTACACCCTGTGCGAGATTTTAATTAATGTTAAGACAATTTGCAAATGTTTATTCATTTCGGACAATCCCATGAAGAAATCTCCATTGTCCCATGTATTTTTAGTATAAACAAAAAACAACTACTAACATAAAATAATTGTAACATTTGGAAATTTTCATAGGAAGAAAACAAATCTTAGAACAAATTTGAAGGTAGTCATTGTAGACCATCTTTCAGTCTTAATTCGTGCCAATTACACAACATTGAAGATTCTTGGAATGAATTTTTATACATTTTTATGGGTCTCGTTTGACATGACTTTTGAAAAGTAAAAAATTGTTTTTAATCATGTTTCGATAATGTTGTGGAAATTTTTTATCTGGATAGAAGATATTGGCCTAAGAGCATCTCCATTGATGATGTAAAATTGAGTATAAATCGACATTTTCAAAACCACATTTGCATCCCTATTTACATTTCGATGGATTTAAATCCAAATTATGCCGCAATTGAAATATCTTTAAAAATTGGGTTTAATTGGGTCGGTAGATTTTTGCCTCTCGTGAATCCCACAGATAGATCTAAAAAAAATATGTAAATTCACATTTTTTGTCGAAAAATGCACTTGCATTTCTTTTGCATCTCTCCATTGAAGAAATTTTTGACCACTAATCACAATTTAGATCTAATTTAGAGCATCATTGGAGATGCTCTAAAGAAGCTCCCTCAAAAAGTCTTCTAAAAGAAGCCAAAGGAAAAAAAATATATGTGAAAGCTTCCCTAACGGGCCTGTATATACCATCTCGTACATTTTTGTAAGATTTCGTACATTTACGTATAATTTTCATTTTTTTTCCATGATTGTACATTTATTACCATTTCATCAATAATCTTAGACTAATTAAAGATTAGCTTTATGCACGTCTTCGACATAAATTAACAAATTGTAGGGAATATTTCATCTTAAATCATAAGTTTTGGGGTCCATATCCAAAATTTGTCTATGAAAACGATAAGTCATGGACTTACTCTCGCTTCTACAGAGGACAATTTGAATTTAATTCCTTATCTTTTATTGTAGTGAATATGCAGCCATCTGCATGGATTGCATGAATCTCTCTCCATACGCAACTCTCCCGAAAAATCCTACGTGAAAAATACATTAAAAACGTTAATTACACAAAACACTTTTTTTTTTCTCCCCAAAATGTTTAAGATTGTATTCGGACGAAACTTGCATCAAGCCCGATAATAGAAAAAAATGAATTCAAGTCTTAGTATTCTCTTTGATAGTTTACATTTTAAACAAATCTTGTGTGCTGTGCTATTCGTAGCACAACGTACGTGACAACGCATCAAGTGCTTGCAATTGTGACTATTGGAGCAACTAACGTTGCAATATGTTCATGCCCCTTGCTAATGGGTGCACATTGAACCTTGTCGCTTGCGTGTTGTGTTGTTCAAGCGCAACATGGGTGACAACTTAGTAGGTGTTTGTAATTGTGATTGCTGCATGTTTAAAGCAACAACATGGAGGCATGACATCACAATGCATTCTGATCTGACATAAAACGACGACGAGCTGATTTGCCAATCAACTCGAGGAATCAACCAGCACGAATTGAAACCGCAATCAAAGTTCAGGCAATAGATAACTCGAGAAAAAGTATGTGTACACATACAACCTCCACGCTCTAGCTTTTATCAATATAGGGACCATCAAAGGAGAAAGGATTGCATATTGTGAGCTGGTCCCCATCTCTATTAAAGCATTGGTTTAATTTCTCTTTCAGTTTCAGCCACAAGGTACCTGACAACTCTTTTTGCATAAAATTGTATGAGAAAAGCTACATGTACCACCTGATTTATAGAAATTAGCGAGATCTCACACCATATTTAACAAAAAAAAAAATAGTTAATACAACCGTTAAAATACTGCCATGTCAAAATCTATAAAGTTGTCCGTACAATTTATCTGTACAAACAGCTTTGTTGAAACTGTATACCTTCTGTTTAGCCCACGTTGTAATGATCATATCTTCAACTATATTTCCACAAGTTTGAAATACATCATAGAATCCCCCTTGGGAAAGAAAATATTACACCATCATAATTGATGTGTTATTCATATATTCCTGTTTGGTAGTGATTAAAATTCAGATTTTAATATAAATCAAAGTCAAAAATTAATTTTAGCCATATATTTCATGGGTCCAACAATTTTTCAATCACACATTTCATCAATTTTTATCAAAATTAACTAAAAATATAATTTTAATTGCCTTGCCTCCCCAAGAACAAAGGATCTAGGGCCCGTTTGGCATAGTTGTTAAAAAGTCAAAAGCTATTCTTAAAATTAAGAAGTTGTTTTTGGACGTTAATTTTCTAAAAGTGCACTCTTGAAAACAACATAATTAGAAGCAAATGTTGTCTCAAACAACCGTAATACTACAAGATAGCATAAAAGAAGAAATTGTGACATGTCCATTAATCCCATCGTACTCACCATGAGAGGCTTTTCGAAACAAGTTAGCGATTACTTATTAAGCCCCTATTTGAGTCATATTATTTTTCTCATTCTCATTTTTTTACTCATTTTCAACTACACATTCTTCAATAAAATAATATTTTTTATCACATCAATAAATTTTTTTTCTTTTTCAATCATACATTTTTCATCAATCTACTATTCTAAAATACATTATTTCAAAATAACGTGGATCGAACACACTTGCAGGAATGAGATTAAAGTAACATAAAATCAAAGAAAACAGGAAGATAATGTTGGTTTTAAAGTAAACTCCTTCCTAATAAAGTACAAATGTTAGTACTAACCTGAGCAGGAGTTTTGTGTCAGTCTACTTTTGAGGCTGCATGTTACTTCTGAACTACTTCATTTTGTCTTGTCTGTACCTTAAAGTCAAGAAGGTGAATAATTGCTAATAAATACTTCAAATTTATACATTTACATATTTTAGTTTTTCCATCAAATTTAGCCTCGATTTGATTCACATTTAAATTTTCGTTCTCATTTTTTACTTATTTTTAATCATATATTTTTCATCACATCAATAATTTTTTCTTTTTTTTCAACCACACATTCTACATTAATCTACTATTTCAAAATACATTCTTTTAAAATAATGTGACTCAAACACACCCTTAATCTCGATTTGATTCAGCTAACAAATTAATTAATAATTAATTTTAACCGCACATTTCATGAAATTTACAACTTTTCAATAACACATTTTATCAATATTTATCAAAATCTACTAAAAATATAATTTTTTTTCTTAACCAAAAGCGGCTTAATATATCCATAGAGTTTCTTAGTTCAGTTTTTATTTCATTTTAGATCCAAAAAATATTTATCCGACTATCATACTACACATTGCTGATAGAAAATCTATTAAACCCTTATTTGACAATCATTATTTATGAAAAATGAAGTTTTGAATAGTGATTTTTTAGAGAATGTTTGGTTAAAAAGTAAAAAAATAGATTTATGTTTAAATTATTTCATTGTGTGAATGTATAGTTAAAATGAGTATGCATAAATTTTTTTTAAAAAATAATGGGTGTCAAAGGCTAAATATATTGAATAAAGAATGATTTCTATCTGGGGCCCATACGTACTACCCTAGCACGTGACAATTGGCCCGCAATTGGTCCAGTTCCGTGCAACTTGTGGAACATGTACGGTTCATGGTCACGTGGTCCTGTCATCCCCCAAATCATACACCGTTTGTTCTGTTGGATTCTGTTGGATTCATATAGTAGTAGTTTTTTCATGTAAAATCATCGTTTTGAAGCTCTCTTTTTTTTCTTTTTTGCTTTTTTATCGTCAATTCCTAGCTAGGCAACGAAAATTATGGTCCGTTTGATTGCAATTGTGAAAAATAGGTGGAAAGAAAATGAATTTCAGAGAAAATAATTGCCTAAAACTTATTTTTCAGGAAATTGTTAATTAAATGTGTTTGATTGGTATAATTTTTCACCCAGAAAATTTTAAAATTTTGAATTTTTTGTTCGTTTGGCTTTGTTTTAGATGGAAATTCTCCATTAAAGTAATAATTTTTTCCACAATTGATTATAAAATTTGTTTCCATTACGAAAAAGTAAAACAAAAAAACAAAAAAAATAAAAAAAATATTTCCAATAAAATCATTTTTTATCAAAGTTTAGTATTCATTTGGCTTTATTTTACATAAAAATTATCCATTAAAACGAATTTTTTTTTTTTTTTACAATTTGTTATAAAATTTGTTCCAATTGCCAAAAAAAAAAAGGTAGGAAAACCAATTCAAGCAAAAATGGGACAATGTGCACGTGAGGTGTTTGGGGTAAATCATTTCCATTGAAATTTTGTGCTATCAAACACGACAAAAGATGGAAAATTCATGGTATCAAACGGGGCATTAAGGTAATTTGTCTTCAATCCTACATTTTTGGAGCGTGATTTACCGATTTCCCATATTACTAACACATAAACTCGATATTAGGAGGCCGTCTTTTATTCGTAATAGCACAGAACATACAATTTTCATACAATTTTCTTTAGACATGGACTTTATAGGTCTATGGAACAATTTGTTGACATGGACAGGTCCACAGCCTCGATCTCTTCAAAATTCTTCGACTATTACATTAGTTCTGAACCCTGAAAGTCCCCACACGATTACAAACCCAGACACGAGCCTGGGAGCCAACCTCAAAATTGTTTCATCTAAAGGCGTGAGCCCAAGGCCAACAAAAATACAGCACAATCCCATCAAGGCTCTATTATAAGAAATCTTACTATGACTCGACCAATGACTCGACCAAGGAAAGGCGTGCCCCTTACAACCCTTACATTGAACTACCAATTGGACTCCTAACCATGCTAAGAGTCCTAGACCAGACCATCAGATCATACAAGGCCTTGCATAATACACTGTAAAACACTAAAAATACATACCCTATGTTTACTATTGAGGTATGCTTACATCCTATTTTGCTCAAACTCGGATGTAAGTGTCGGACACAGATAGATATTTAAAAGTCGAATCCTTCTCATTTTAAAAATAAAGATTAGGAATATGGTTAAAAAGGATCCGAATATTGGATATGGTATGGGTATGGGAATACGTCTTACAAACTATTTTTTTTTAATAGAAAATGAGAAAACAATTATTTTGTTTTATTGTAGTATAAGTATTTTTGGTTTTATAATTAATAATATTGAATATAAGATGTTTTAATTACAATATAAAATGTTGACATAAATAGAAATAAAAAATAAAAAACTTAGAACATCAAGGAACTCAAATATAAGTATTGGACAACCGTTTTGAATAAAATCAATTTAAATTTTCATTTACTTCTACACAAATTTATTATATTGGATGTCAAAAAATAAACTCATAGTTAGCTTGTTTATCATAAAATTAATTTAAGCAATTTGATTATAATTTGAAATTAATTTAATTTTAAAGTCAAAATAATTTTTTTTGTTAAAAAAATCAAAGAAAAAAAATCAATTTCAACGTCTTATATATTATTTTAAAATAATTATAGATATAAGTTTAAATTTAATACAAAAAAAAAGATATAACATTAAATTATTTTAATTATCAAATAAAAAGTTCGCACAAATAAAATATGAGAAATAAAAACTTTAATACAAAAATAAATGTAAATTAAATGGGTTGGGTCATAAAATTAATCCCAATAAAATACTTATAATTTTATTAACTCTATATTTACAAGTCCCATATAATACATTAAAAATTGGGCCCACAACCCATATTAAGAATTGGGTCCACAACCCACATTGGGGTGTTTGGTGGAGATTAAAATTAGATTTTTAGTAGATTTTGATAGAAGTTTTTGAAATGTGTGGTTGAAAAACTGTGAGACCCATGAAAGATGTGGTTAATATTGATTGTTTGACTTTGATTTTTGATTAAAATCTGATTTTAAATTATACCAAACAAGCTAAATTAGAATAGAAATTAATCATGTCTTCCCAGCTCTTCCGTATTTTTTCCTCTGCAAATGCTCGTCCTTTTTTTTTTCCTGCGGCTCCTCTGCCTCCCCAATTCCTCGTCTTTTCCTTTTGCTGTCGTGTCCAAGTGCAAATTAAGGATCCTATCCATAGCCCATGTCATGTCTTGTCGACACAGATGCTTCTCCATTTTTGGAGAGTCCGAATATCATAACTTACATCAATTCAATTTATAGTTTTAATTATAAAGAATCTATGTTCGTGATTTAGCTCGACCTAGACCAGCTCGAGCTTTGTTAGCATCACTGAATAAACTAATCAAAGTCCCAAGAAAATATAATATCCCTTCATTTCTTCACTTCTCTTTTCCCATCCAATTGATTCCATCTAGCAAAACATAATCTTAGTTAGACAAAATTATAGGTAGATGGGCCGGAGAGCCTTTAAAGGTGGACCCCAAATACCGCTATACTTGGCAATTGAAACATGACTATATAATTTTGGGCTGCCCAAATAGAACAGACTAGCTTTTCTTGCTCTTGTTAATGATTGATGGGCCAAATCTTGATGCTCAAAAACAGTTTATATCGATTATATTTCAATAGAGTATGGAAACTAACTGAACCAACATCAGTCATCAAAGCCTGAACCATGTAAGCATTCTCAAGAAAATGGAAGATTTACGAGTAGATGTATAGATCGCACAAAAAAAATTGTTGGAAAATTGGTTTCAATTAGTTGGTTTGATCAATTTTTGACAAATTATTTTAGTGAGTCTCGTTAGTTGGACAAAAAATTTATTTGGCCGAGTATGTTCTACTCCATGAGTAGATTAATGTAATGTATTTATTTTCACAAAATCAATTTAGGGTGAATGAAAAATTAAAGTCAAAAGATGACCATTTAAAGTTGAAATAAATTGGGAATAAAAATTGGTGGAAAATTGAAAAATAACAATCCCACGTAGAAAAACTAGTAGAATAGAAACCACTTTATATTTCTCAAGTTTGGAACTTGGATTTGAACTCCAATGAGTGACAATAGTTTTTGAAAGTACATACTAGTAGGTTGAGCCAAAGCCCAAGCAAGCCGCCGTCCAAATGATAGACACGGCACGGGTTCTGGGTTTGGGCCAAGTTGGTATATATTTTTTGGTAAAATAATATTTGAATTATATTATTTTTTATTATTTAAAATAATATATTTATTTATATTATTTATTTTCTCGAATTTTCGACACAACACGTGGCATCTTCTAGATACTGGCGGTTGACAGTTGAACTGCCGTCCAAAAGTTGTGTCTGTTGAAGACTGGTAAAATAATATTTGAATTATATTATTTTATTATTATTTAAAAATAATATATTTATTTATATTATTTATTTATTTGAATTTTTTGTACGCGACACTTGTCATTACACAAGATACTATTATTTTTATTTACTAAGGAGCAAAGAAGAGACTTTAGAATCATTTAAGCAATACAAGAATGAGGTTGAGAATCAATTTAGTAAACGAATAAAAATTATTCGTAGTGATAGAGATAGAGAATATGTAGTACCGTTTGAAAATTTTTGTTCAGATTTTGAGATTATTCATCAAACTACATCTTCTTATTCAGCTCAATCGAACAGTATTGTGGAACGTAAAAATCGTACTTCAAAAGAAATTATGAACGCTATGTTGATTAGTTATAATTTACCTCAAAATTTGTGGAGAGATGCAATTATCTCATCTAACCATATTCTAAATAAATTACCACACAAAAGTGGGAACGAAACTTCTTATAAGTTATGGAAATATTATAAATTTTCGTACAAATACTTAAAAGTGTGGGAGTGTTTGGCTAAAGTAGAAGTACCAAAGCCTAAACAAGTTAAAATAGGGTCTAAAACCATCGATTGCATAATAATAATAATAATAAAAATAATAATAATAATAATAATAATGATTCTTATCGATTCCTCGAGATAAATTTGACATTTCAGATGTATATGAAAATACTATCATTGAATCTATGAATAATGTATTTTTTAAAGACATTTTTCCTTGTAAGGATAGGAAAGAGATAAGTTCATAAAAACGAACTTATAATACTGCAATTGATAATTATCAAAGTGATGAAGAACCGAAACGTAGCAAAAGGACCAAAATATCTACATCCCTTTATCCAAATTGTTTATCTTATTTGTTAGAAACTAAACCTACGACATTCACTAAAGCAATGTCTAGTATAGAAACTACATTCTGGAAAGAGGCTATCAATAATGAAATTGATTTTATTATGCAGAATCATACATAGAAGTTGGTAGATTTCCCACCTAATATCAAACCGTTAGGTCGTAAATGGATTTTCAAAATAAAATTAAAGACTGGTGGATTAGTTGATAAATATAATGCCAGATTGGTAGTTAAAGGATTCAAACAAAAAGAATGCCTTGATTTTTTCAATACATACTCACATGTGACAAGGATAACATCTATTAGAGTATTGATTGCAATCACAACATTGCATAATTTGGAAATCCATCGGATGTCGTCAAAACAAAATTTTTAAGTGGTGAACTAGAAGAAGAAATTTACATGGAACAACATAAAGGGTTGATTGCTCCTAGACAGGAGAAAATATTGTGTAGGCTTGTTAAGTCATTATACAGACTAAAGCAAGCACCAAAACAATAGCATGCAAATTTTGACAAAACTATATTGTTAAATGGGTTTAAGATTAACGACTGTAATAAATATATTTATATTAAAACTACACCTAATGCATATGTAATCTTATGTATATATGTTGTTCATATGCTAATTATGGGCAGTAATTGTGATATCATAACAACTATCAAGAAAATATTGACAAAATATTTTGACATGAGAGATATGAGTATTGCAGATGTAATATTAAGAATTAAAATTCTTAAGACATTTGAGGGACTTGTTCTATATGATGAAAGTGCAGTTAAAATTATGGTAGACTTAAGTCTACATTTGGCCAAACGTAAAGGTGAACGTATCTCAATTTGAGTACTCTCAAATAATAGGCAGTCTAATGTATATTACAAACTGCATTCGTTCGGATATTGTGTATGTAGTGAACAAGTTTAGTAGATTTACAAGTAACTCAAATAATGATCATTGGAAGACACTAGTAAGGGTTCTTAGATATCTACGATAAATCTCAAATATTTGATTACATTATACTAGATATCCAACTGTATTAGAAGGATATATGGATGTTAATTGAATATCAGATACAGAAGACTCAAAATCCACTAGTTGGTATATTTTTACCATTGGTGTGTACGGCTGTATCTTGGAAATCCTCTAAACAATCATGTATAGCTCAATCCACGATGAAATCTGAGTTCATAACTTTAGATAAAGTTGGAGATGAAGCATAATGACTTCGTAATTTTTTAGATGATATTTCATGTTGGCCTAAACCTGTGTCTGCAATTATTATGCATTGTGATAGTCAATCGGCTATCAATAGATCACAAAGTAGTATGTATAATGGTAAATCTTGACATATTCATTGAAGACATAATACAATTAAGCAATTGATCTCAAATGGTGTTATTTCCATAAATCATGTAAAGTTTAGAGAAATCTCGTGGATCAGCTTACCAAGAGATCAAGTATATTACCTATCAATGGGAATGAGCTTAAATCCTACTATGCAAAGATCTTTGTAATGGTAAGTCAACTTTGTTGACTGAAGATTCCAAAATCTCGGTTCAATTGGACAACTAAGTTATGAAAATTCAAAGAGCACTTCAGAGTGAACTCATACCAATTCATACGATAAGAAAGTGCTACCAGCAGAAAGTTTTAAGTTAAGTTATACTTTTAATTATTCATATATCTTGGACTATCTAGGAGGGGTATAGCAGGTACTCTTAATAGGAGATCACCTATACAAATGTGAAGTGGGCCGCTTTTATGAGAATGTTTCAACTGTTTGAATTCTTTAAAACACTTATGAAATCCAAGAGTTATTCGGGACCAAAATGAACTCAACAGTAAGAACTTGAAAATATTAAGGAGATTATTATGTTGATACTATTGTCTTGATTTACACCAATGGCTGGCAGTTCATGACACCGCATTCACTGATTAGTCAAGTAAATTCGATAGTATTCTACTACAGAAGATTCAAACCTATAAGGTATCTATCCGGATGCAATAACATTTTGCCTGATCTCTCTATAGGGTTTGCATAGTTTATTGCATTAATTTCTATTCATGTGGGATATTGTTGAAAAATTGGTTTTAATTAGTTGGTTTGACCAACTTTTGACCAATTATTTTAATGGGTCCCGTTAGTTGGATAAAAGATTTCTTTGGTGGTATGTTCTACTCAATGAGTATATTAATGTAATGTATTTTTATTTTCTCAAAACTAATTTAGGGTGAATGAAAAATTAAGGTCAAAAGATGATCATTTGAAGTTGAAATAAATTGAGAATAAAAATTGGTGGGACATTGAAAAATGACAATCACATATAGGAAAATTAGAAGAATAGAAACTAATTTATATTGCTCAAATTTGAAACTTGAATTTGGGCTACAAGTGGTACCAATATTTTTTGAAGAGGAGAGAACATATATGCTAGTAGGTCGAGCCAAAGCCCATACGCGCACGCTGACTCAGCTCGACTAAGTACGACACGGGCATGGGTCATTAGCTTGAGCTAAGTTTGTATATATTTTTTGGGTAAAATAATATTTGAATTATATTATTTCATTATTATTTAAAATAATATATATATTTATATTATTTATTTTCCCGAATTTTCTGTACGCGACACATGGCATCTTCTAGATATTGGTGGTTGACAGTAAAATTGCATGTTCAAAAGGGTTGTGTCTATTGAACACACAACTTTTCGTCTATTGTGTCTTTTGGACATAATTTTTCAACTTCTATATAAAAGGTCCCAGTACCTCGAATTTTGTTCATTCCAAATCAATTCTGATTTTTCTCTCTTACAAATTATATTATTTCCTTCCTGCATTATTTTATATTTTGCATTTCGATCTCGAATATTATTTTCGTGTATTTTAGTCCTCCAATTTTAGAGAGATAAAAATACGTTAGTAGGTTTACCGGTCTTGTAATTTGGAGTATTACTATTACAAGTCGAAGTCGTTGTATCTTGAGTGATGAGTGTTGAATGATCGTCAGCACCAATGAGAGGCATTATCGTCTTAAGTAGAAAGAGTCAAAACTCTTGTCTCGACCATTATCATTTTATTTCATTCATTTTTGTAAGTTGATAATCTATCTAATTGTTTATTCATAAATTATTGTATGGTAAAATCATTATTTGCCAACAAAAATTTCATTGATTATTTCCACCGGAGCCAAAACATGACATCGCACTCCTTCAATGGCGTCCTTTGACTTCAGCTTTCTTATGAGACTTGGCCTTCGCGTGATGAAAATCAGAGTGCAAAAAATCAGCATTTGCCAAGCCATGACATATAGACATTCGAGAATCTTTAAACGAAACTTGACCAATGAAGTATATAAACTAGTTTGTCAAGCATGTTCAAGCAAAGAAAAAATACACACACATATGCGCCCGCATAGGAGCACGAAACACGAGAAATTACATAGCCCTGTCCAGCATTGGATAAATCCAATGAAATAGACGACTCGCATAACACGAATGATTGGTGAATAAATGATTAAAACTTGTGAATCTCTAGAAATGTGTGGATACAAAGTGACTTGAATGTTTATAAATATGAGCCAAACATAGACTTATCTATTGTGAATTAAGTTTAGTTTGTTGTTGTTCTGTGCAATAAAAGGTGTATTTTAATCTCTGCTACTTTGAAGAAGATCAAGACAACAAGTTCCACATCTAGATTCTCGTTACAAGTTTTGTAAGTGTGCCACTGGCCCACTGCTATGAATTCACCGACTCATAAACTGTATTATTTTCGATAATCTTCAAAATAATTGCCTTCCGTTGGAAAGTTTGTCACATAAAGCTAACCACCTCCCACCATTTGAAAAACAAAAAGGCAACATACACCGTACAATAAATGCTAGCATATAGAAGCACCAAGATTCTTCTACTGTGCCAAATTATCAACTAAGGCCATGAAGTTTTCCAATCGTCTGGATGGAGCTAATATCATGCATGACCCAAGGGAAATGCAGTCTCATAACGAAAAACGGGGCACAGTTGTTTTTAGTACTGAATACAATTGATAATTGTAGTAAATTGATCTTCCACGTGATTACTATGTGATTTTTAAGCGCTTGTTTTAATCTTATTAAAATCAATTTTTAATGAGATTTGACGTTTGAAAAACAACTCCGGTGACACAGTACATTTGTTAGAAGTTGATTTTTTTTTCATAATACCGTTTATAATTGAATGGACCATTACACCCTCATTATCATAATCTCATTTTTAGGTTTGATGTACACTCAAAATGTACATCAAGTGTGACACGGATCTATTACCCTTTTCACAATGGGAGGGGGGGGGGGGGGAGTGGGCCACTCCCTTCATGTGAGGGAAGTGTCAAACTTGTTGTACACAAAAGTATACAATAAGAATTATTCTTTTTAGAATTACCCTTTTATTCATCATCCTTAATTTTCAGTTTCCTTCTTTACTGTAGTTGAGGGTAAGATAGGTATGCCAAAATTCTGCCGCTTACCCTTGAAAGTCAAATGAAAACAAGGAATTGCTCCACTTGACCGACACATCAATCAATGCGGGCCCACCATTGGAGGAAGTAAAAATGAGTTTTCTAATGGGGGCTCAAACAAGGACTAAAAACAATACGTGTGGTAGACAGTTGAGAATGTTGAAACTAATTTAAAGTTTGATGATCGAATTGAGATTTTACTGAAAGTTTAGTGACTACAGATGAAAATTACCCCAATTAGGGCTACTCCTTTTATCCAATTAGGGCCAAAAGGCATTTGTAATCAATACTGCAACATTGATTAACTTTGAAGCACAGAAATGGCGTCGAACCAGCAAGTGAGGGCATCGCACATACTGATAAAGCACCAGGGATCCCGGCGCAAGGCCTCCTGGAAGGATCCCGACGGTCGCATCATCTCCAACACCACGAAGGAAGCCGCCATCACCCAGCTCAAAGCCCTCCGCGACGACATCCTCTCTGGAAAGTCCAGTTTCGATGAAGTTGCAACTCGCTTATCTGACTGTAGCTCCGCCAAACGTGGTGGTGATCTTGGTAAATCCCCTTACCTTCCGTTCGTTTTAGTTCATTGTATGATGTGGGTTTGGATCTTTTAAGCTTTTTCTTTAATGGTTAATTCATTTTTCTGTTAACTTGGTTTAGCATTTATTCTTTAACAATTGTTTGGGTTATATATATTGCTTTTGTCGTTAGGTGAAAAAATCACTCTATATAGAAAAAAGGCATCATGTAACACGTAATTTCAAATATATTGTCAGATCAGAGTGTAGTGATTCCTGATTAGCAAGTTCTCCTTGAAATTTTGGTATTTTCTTCTTAGGAAAAGTGAAAGGTCAACCAAATATCTACTTAATATGTAGGCGAGCAATTATAATAGAAGCGCAATCAGAGCAGAGAGAAATGAATTATACAATGATTTATGCATATTGATGGAGTAAATTTGGGACCATGGTCAATAATAAATAACCTTATATACTTGAAGTTTGCAAAGGATTGTGGAGTTGAACTTAAATCTGGCAAGTATTGCCTTTCTAGGATTCTAGTACTTGGGGGAAGTATGTGGGATCTGCCATAGTCTCTTCCTACACAACTGTATCTGTGATGAACTTTCTCTTGTAAATATTTATTCCTTGTTGAAGATTATGGTATGAATTTGACTATCCGTGCAGATTATGGCACCATCCACAATTAAGAAGCTGCTATACTAAACTCCTTTTTGATTGCTTTAAACTGATTCTCTTATTTTCTTTCGAAGCATGTGTGTACACACACGCACACAATTATAAGGAGCAGGGCATCTGTATAAACTTTTGTTTTTCTTCTGTGTACTTCTCCTGCCTTGGAGGCAGAGGTTTTGTCATTCATGAACAATACATTTCAGCTTAATCATTGAGTTCCTTGAAAATTGATAATACTTTCATTATGTGAAACCCCTGAATGGTTTTGCTCCAAGAAAACCTTTCTAAAATTTCTGCTTTCATTAAGGTGTATGCCCCCTGTTTTCCTTTTTTTGGCTGTTTCTGCTCATTGGCAGCTTAATCCCCTGAAATAGCACGGCCTTGTTTGAGTCTATGCTTGGTAAGGGACGATAAGGAAATTTATGCCATTTTTTGGAAGATGGTGCATGTGTGAATTTTGCTGCCCCAATTATCTGTCTTCTTATATCCCAGAGAAATTTTCATTTTTCCAAGTCCAACATCTTTAAAATTTTATATGTTTGGCTAATGCATAGGAAACTATACCAAATATTAAACTAAATATGTTTACTTGTATTAAATGGTGGTTCGGGATTTTTCTTATATGTCGAAGTTCTTGGTGGTATAGAACATAGTATGGTGATTAACACTAGTCAATCTATTTTTCTTGCAGGTCCTTTCGGTCGCGGTCAAATGCAGAAACCTTTTGAAGATGCAACATTTGCTTTGAAAATTGGTGAAATTAGTGACATTGTGGATACCGATAGCGGTGTTCACATAATAATGAGAACGGCTTGATGCTGACTCACTATAGAATAGTGAAGTGAAGCATATCTTCTACCCGTCAAACTGCAATCAGCCAAATTAAGGACTTGTGTACTATTCTATTCAAATTTAGTTATGTGGTCATGATCATGTTACTGTGTGCATCATCAAGTTCCTCATTTTGAACGAGTATTATAAGAAAGAAAATTTCCCCTTACGGAGAAATAATCCATAGTCCGAATCTGGACTTGAACTTTGTATCACAATGTCTTAATGCTTTTTTTCCTTCTTGTGGCAACTATTAATAATTATTTCATTGGGTTCGTCTCATGAGGTGAGATATTCTTGCTTGGTCCCATATGTTTGTTAGGCAACTGGCCTAGCTTTGTTGTTTGGTCCATGGGTTTGAAATGCTACTGATTGATGTGTTTACTTGTCTGGGATCTAATTCTTATCACTTAGATTGCTTTAGCCGTGTGTGTAAAGTACGCAAGAATGTTCCTCATCTCGTAAACCTCTTTATAGACTGAGGAATTCGTCCAAGAATGACCTAATTGGAGAATCAAAATCATTTACCCCGTGGTTTAGGTTCTGTTCAGCGTCCCAATCCCCCTTCTCCCTTGTTGCTTCCTCCTATTGTGCCTCCTTCCCTGCTACCTTCGACTAGCTGCAGTACTAGTTTTGTAGTGTTTATAAACTGCCGGCATTACAAAATGAGCGGATAAAATGTATGTTTGGTCTGTTTAAATTATAAATGTAGGGAGAATTGGGGATTGAAAGGATTGATTCGGGTCGTCACAAACTTTCTTGATTCTATATGTATTATTCGTCTTCCTTGTAGAAGTCTTTCTTTGTCGCCTTTGGTACATTTTGTTAGTGACGTTTAGAATGATCTAGTCTTTACGTGGGACACAGAGACCATTGATAAAATAAATATAAAAATCCCAAAAGTGGTCCAAATTAGAGGTTGGGGCCCGCTCGTTTTAATTTGACCGACTTTTGCCGAAAGCGAAGACTTGACTTTAAATCAAGCATGAAACAAGGCAGCATCTTCCATCTTGAAGACCTTATTTAGTCCCTATTTGTCTACCATTAATCTAAAATTTTGTTTACTATAATAAGATTTTCCATCACACATTCGTCCAATAAATTATTTTACACACAAATCAATAAAGTTACTTTAAATTTCAACCACACATTCTCCAAAAAATATTATTCATTACTTCATTCTTCTCCCAATAATGGGAGACAAACAAGCTCTTATGTGTTGCTCTCTCGAGCCAACAAAAATTCAAACTAAATACATGTCAGTTACATTTAATGACCATTTTTATAGAGGTAATACACATATAACAATTGACATCCGTTGACAAATACGAACAAAGTCATTGAGCTTGGACGTTGATCTTGCCGAAAACCATACATTTAGATATTGAGCAATAGAATGTTCCTTGGACCTTGGATCACTTGAAACAAAGGCGTGATATGTTCACTTGATCACTTCGATCCTAGGAATGTTGGTAAATGAGGAGTATTTAAAAATAAAAAATTATATAGGATGGTAAATGGGAATTTTTTAATCCTCTTCTGCATACCGAAAAATCCCCCATCAAGGCCATCCTATTCGATTCTTAAGTCAGTGCTTGAGCATGAAATAATTATGTATTACTTCATGGCAGTCTTAAGAGGAGTAGGACACATTGTGCAAGATGTGCAGGAAAGCTTGTTTGCAAAGATTTTTAATTTTTTTAAAAAAAATCATTTGCAACTACACTTCCCACTTCTTAACCACATTTTTCAAAAATATTATTTTCTTTCGAACATATGTCAAGCACGCTTACTGGTCAAGACTAAGGCTCCAAAGTCGATATGATAGCATGTTCCAAACAAAGTTGGGCTATCGTGGTATTTGACTTAATCCTCGGATTAATGTCGATTTTGAGACCTTTATTTATAATTGATTTGAATTATTTATAAACTAGAGGCAATGAATGGTTAATTTTATCCTTATTTTAGATGAAATTTGTCACAATCAAATTTTAAAATCCAATAATTCATATACTCAAATGAAGATAGTCGGTCAAGGATTTTGCCAAAAAGTGCAATTAATTATAAAATAATAAAGGCTACAAATTGCTAATAAGTAGGTTCCTAATGTCAGATTTCCAAGAAGCTATATTCACCAGATTTTGTCCATAGACCCAGTACGGACCAATCAGATTTTGAGGTGAGATTGCCAATCTCACAGCCACATGCGACTATTTCTAGTACTTTCTCGTATAAATGCCCCAAAACCTAGTCCGCCTGGTTTGGCTATTCATAGTCCATTCAACCCAACTCAACACCTTTATTCGTCCAATGGCCGCCGCCGCAGCTGCTACTTCTTCCACCGCCGTGAAATCCACTGTTGTCAAGCTCTCCTTTTCATCTTCCTCTCGACAATTAACCAAACCATTAAACTGTTTGGTGCCTAAAATCCTCCCAGAATCCTACAAACAGCGCCATATCACCCTCTCCAAAAACCCCATATCTGAGGTTATCTCCTCGTACAAAGAATCAAAAAACCCAGAAAACAATTTGGAGGATGATGATGATGATGACAAACCACGTGAAGAGTGTGGAGTGGTGGGAATCTACGGCGACCCTGAGGCCTCACGTCTTTGCTATTTAGCCCTTCATGCACTCCAACACCGCGGCCAGGAGGGTGCCGGAATTGTGTCGGTTCATGATAACGTGCTTCATTCGATTACGGGTGTAGGGCTTGTGTCTGATGTGTTTAATGAATCGAAATTGGATCAATTGCCTGGTGATATGGCAATAGGCCATGTTAGGTACTCTACTGCTGGATCCTCGATGCTCAAGAATGTGCAACCTTTTGTTGCGGGTTATAAATTCGGGTCTGTTGGAGTTGCCCACAATGGGAATTTGGTGAATTACCAGGATTTAAGGGCGGAGCTGGAAGAAAGTGGGTCGATTTTCAATACTAGTTCAGATACTGAGGTGGTTCTTCATTTGATTGCGATATCGAAGGCGAGACCATTCTTTTTGAGGATTGTAGAGGCTTGTAATAAGCTTGAGGGAGCTTATTCTATGGTGTTTTTGACTGAGGATAAACTCGTTGCAATTAGGGACCCTTTTGGCTTTAGGCCTTTGGTTATGGGTAGGAGGAGTAATGGTGCAGTGGTTTTTGCTTCTGAGACTTGTGCTTTGGACTTAATTGAAGCTACATATGAGAGAGAGGTTTATCCTGGTGAAGTTCTTGTGGTGGATAAAGAAGGGGTTAGTTCCCTTTGTTTGATGTCTCATCCTGAGCCTAAATCATGTATTTTCGAGCATATTTACTTTTCTTTACCGAATTCTGTGGTATTTGGGAGGTCTGTGTATGAATCAAGGCATGCATTCGGTGAAATATTGGCTACTGAGTCTCCGGTGGATTGTGATGTTGTGATTCCGGTGCCTGACTCGGGGGTTGTTGCTGCACTTGGTTATGCTTCGAAAGCCGGGGTGGCATTTCAACAAGGGTTGATAAGGTCACATTATGTTGGGAGAACATTTATCGAGCCTTCACAAAAGATTCGGGATTTTGGAGTGAAGCTTAAACTTTCACCTGTGAGGGCGGTATTGGAGGGAAAGAGGGTTGTGGTGGTGGATGATTCGATTGTGAGAGGAACCACTTCTTCAAAGATTGTCAGGTTAATAAAAGAGGCCGGAGCCAAAGAGGTTCACATGAGGATTGCAAGCCCTCCGATCATAGGTTCTTGTTATTATGGAGTAGACACGCCTAGCTCAGAGGAGTTGATATCGAATAGGATGAGTGTAGAGGAGATTAGAGAGTTCATTGGCTCGGATTCACTTGCTTTTTTGTCAATCAATAGCTTAAAGAAGTTACTGGGCAATGATTCGCCAAACTTCTGTTATGCTTGCTTTTCCGGGAAGTACCCTGTTGAACCGAGGGGCAAGGTGAAAAGGGTTGGTGATTTTCTTGATGATGGATTGAGTGGAAATATGGAATCCATTGATGGAGGCTGGGTTCAAGGGATTAGAAATCAAGAGGAGGTGCAAGAAATCAATTTATCTGCTTAGTTATCTTATTTTGAAACATACTGATGCCTTCTTATCTGGTTTTTAGGCCTTTTTGAGATGATTTTACACATTGTTCTTTACTATTTTCTGGAGAAATTTTGAAGTATTGAGTGTCAAAACCTCGTACAACAATTTTGGTGGTTATTAATACAGTTTTAACTTTATTTAATATTTTAATGGTAGCTGATGGAATAGAACTATTTGTAGCCTATTGGTGTTCTTGGAACTATGAATTGCCTGTTATACAAGGGGCTCAAACTCAGAATCTATCAAGTTTTCTTTTCTCATGAAGAACAGAAACTGAAATTTGTGGGTCCATGCAAGTATCAATATCTCGAATACTGCCATTTATCATACTGAAAATACAGGTCATAGTTGGCCTTGGCAACCTTACACATGCATTTAGCCATTTGCTCTGCTGAGCTCAAGACACAGCATGAGCTGCCAGACTATTTTCCGGTGGATTCATTTTTATATTTATCTACCCCAATGTAGACTTATAATCAGTTAGAAAAGCACTACTAAACGAACACGATGTATAACCACCTACCTTTCATTTTCTTTCTCGTTCTCAGAAATGATTTTTATGGCACGGTCGTTGTAGTGTGTAGTGGACTCTCTCGAGGCGATATTATCGTGCTCGGTCCGATTCGAAAAGGGGAAAACTCTACTAAAATGAAGCTGTTGAAAAATGTTTTCAAGATTTAAAAAAGATGTAGAAAAGTCTTATCATCCAAGAATTTGCCTATGTTTCGATGCTGTTTTTATTACAAAAATGAATAAAAATAAGTGATTATGCATGTTTGAAAAATATTTATAAACAATTTAAATTATAAATAGATAGAAACGAGTTCTTCAAAATATAGATAAAAAGTAACTTGAATTTTTAAATAGTTTATAAACATGAGCCAAATTTTAACTTGTGTTTATAAGCAAAATAAGCTAGTTCACAAACATAGTCCGTAGAGTTAATATCCTAAATAGTCAACGAACTTCGCCAAAAGTTCCTAGGAGGTCACCAAATTTCAAAAATACCCTAAGTAGTCACTGAACTTTGTAAAAAGTTCCTAGAGAGTCACTGAACTTCAAAACTTTCCTAAATAGTCACTGAATTTCGCCAAAACTTCCTAGGAGGTCACCGAACTTTGTAAATCAGGACCCCATACATCAATGGTTTAGTAACCTTTTAGGAAATCTTTGCAAAGTTGAGTGACTATTTAGGGAAGTTTTGGCAAAGTTCAGTATTTATTTAGGGAAGTTTTGAAATTTAGTGACCTCCTACAAACTTTTTGCAAAATTCAATGACTATTTAGAGTATTTTTGAAGTTCGGTGATCTCCTAAGAACTTTTGGTAAAGTTCAATGACTATTTAGGGTATTACCCCTAGTCCGTAATGTGTTGCTTCTAGTGGAAATTGCTGGAGCTATTGGGTCCATTCAAGTTAGCAACTGAAAATGAAAAGCAGAAGTTGGCGCTTGGCAGCAGTAAAAGCTTCAAGATGAGATTAAAAAAATATTTGTCGAAAATGTCAGAAGTGGGATTTGAACCCACGCCCTCTTACGAAGACCAGAACTTGAGTCTGGCGCCTTAGACCACTCGGCCATCCTGACTTTATGGTCAGCTATGTTGTAGTATCTTTATTATTTCATCTTAAACATAAATTTAGTAGCATTAGCACTAACGAGAAGGTTTAAAATCTTTTGCCGCCACCGATTAGATTGATTTTTAGTCCGTTTCTTTATTTCACCTCCCTTTTTTGAAATAAAATTGAATACAAGTTTCACTTTCACGGATCAAGTCGCTTGTTAAAACTATTGTATCGAACATATTTCACCAATTTATGAAAGGAACATTGCAACTTACAACATTGGACAAGTCCGACTACCCTGCTTGGTCGAAGGGGT
Source organism: Fraxinus anomala (assembly GCA_903798345.1). Classification (NCBI taxonomy): domain Eukaryota; kingdom Viridiplantae; phylum Streptophyta; class Magnoliopsida; order Lamiales; family Oleaceae; genus Fraxinus; species Fraxinus anomala. The sequence continues at coordinate 28,769 of CAIGRN010140351.1, forward strand.
AGGATTAGGCCATGCTGAAAGACAACCAACCACGTCAATTCTTAATCTGATTGCAATGAGCACTAAATAGGAAATATGCACACTAAACAAATTTAGAGTCTCTACGAACTAACAATTGGAGTCCAACTTCCTTCCTTCCTTCTAAAATGGTACTTACACATATTGGAAAACTCAGGTGCCAAATGCACTAAAAGGGAAAAGCATCACCATATTCAAGGACTTCATTTTAAAGTTATTTGATGGTAATGTAACGATTTGTTCCATGTTTAGCCCAGTAGTCCTTCAAATCTAGTGGAACCGACAAGTCATGCCCTTCTGCCGCCAGTCTAGTAAGCAATCTGCTAAAAACACCTGCACTCATTTTCCGGCCACCCATCCTAGCGTGCCGCTTGTTCGGCATCTGTGGAAGTGGGTATACTGAGAGGGAGTTGGTGCAACAAGATGACTGCCAGCCACCATTACCCCACTTGTAACAGTGTCGAGCTACTCCAGTGCATGAACAAACAGGTACTGGCATGCTAGATTCATCAAATTGTATTAACTGGTTCATAATACCAAAATCCTGAGCGTCCCACTCAGCCTTCGATCCATCAGTCGTGACGTGTCTATTCAAGTCCTTGCTTACCCTCTTCGACTTCCGTGGTGATTTTGTTGACTTCGATGGAGGCCCCTTGATTTCTTTCGTTGGTTTCACTTCGCATGAATTTGCAGCCTCGGATGGAATGGTAGATATCGGAAAGGCTTCAATCGCATCCCTCAAACTATGGGCAGATTGGACATTGCGCTTCAATCCACGTGCACCACCATTCAATAAAGCATCCTGAAATTGGAGGGCTGCAATGGCATTGTCACGTTCTCTTAGGGCATTGTCTCTCTCAACAATTACTGCATCTAGCTGCTGAATTGCAGCATCTCGTTCATTTAAGGCTGTTTTCTTTTCAGCCAGGGCTCTATCACGCTCCTCGATGGCAGCATCCCTTTCATTACAGAGCATGGTGATCCTGGGATTGATATTTAAAGCATTTAGTTCTTTTGCCTGGAATGGGGATATCATGTTCCACTGAAACAGTAGTTTACAGGAAAGAACTTGTCAGAAATCAACTCAAAAGATGATCATGGAGAAAGATTAAACTGGAGATTCGAAGATTTATATTAGTTTATTACCGGAGGTACTTTGTAATAATCCATCCTATGTCTTCTGTTCTCTCGATCCCCGCCGTCATCCATGTCATGCACAATAGCTAGCAGAAGGGAGAATTATATCTATATTGCTGCTCAACCAATCTTATTTACCTACTTTTCAACCCAAGAACTCTCCTGCAGTTAAGAAAAAGTGAAGATGTGGAAATTTGGGATTTACTTAGTATGTTAAAAAGTGATTTCAATAGATTTGTATGTTAAATAACAATATGCAATGGAGCAATGAGAACTCCAATTGACAAGAAAAGATATTCACAAAAAGCAACTTTTCTGAAGCAGCACTTTTTAAACAGATGATAAACCACAGAAATGAAACTACGGTATTTCAATTACTAGATATTAAAAAATAGTAAAAATACTTGGCACTATGATGAGAAAGCTGCATAAGCTGTTTTCCAACAATGGGGATAGCCAATGTATGCCAGTTAGACAGTCCATGAGAGCAGTCTAAATGTCCAATTGCTTTTATTATCTTCTTGCAGACGAAAATAATGAATTCATCCTATTAAAGCATTTAATACATCACCATGTTAAGATGTCACCGAGATCACCGCCGAAAGAGTATAGAGGACCAAGAAATTCAGCGACAAGAAAGGATAATCAATTTAGCAAATGCATAAATTTGGTGCTTCAGGTTGTCTAACAGGTCTCTCACTTTATTTCTCGTCTAGGAGCAACCATCTTGGTTAGCATCCCACTTCCTCAACACCAGCATATCAAGAAATGCATACAAGTAAAAGAAAGCACACAATTTTTAACTTTACAAGATGCTGGAAGACAACCCACAAAAACACCTTAGTTGATTGTCAAAAACTAGACTCCTGAAGCAAATGGTGCACAAGAATATTAGTGCCATTACTAGCTTGATATTAGAGATATTAGTCCATGTCCTAAGATTTTTTAAAGCAAATTAGCTTCCCTAAGAGGGGACCGGCAAAGTTGAGAAAGAAAGTAGCCTAAAGATATCAAATTCTAGAAAGTGAACGAAAAGAACTGATATTTTATGCCCACAATTTCGAATATCATCCCATGAGAAAAGAGGACCTCTATATGTAGCAGGCTAAACCAGGTAACAATGATGATTGGTTGCATAGGTTGTGATAGAGTTTTAAACCAGACTGAAAATAAGAAACAGAATAAATCAATACGATGGAGTACAATGTTGATATATGGAAGTGATCTTGGTGCTCTGCTCTAAGTTGTACAATAAAAAATTAGATTTTTCAGAATCTACGAGTGTGTACAGTTAAAAGTTTTACTCTAGATGTTCCCATCTTAGATGTAACCTCTTGAAATGAATAGACGTAATCATAAACCAGAAGTAACTTCGTTAAAGTCTTTTTAGAATGCAAGTTTTCAATATCAATGAGTGTGATTTTCAAACTAAAGTGGATAACCATTTTTTTTTTTTTTTTGGCTGCCATAAAAACAGAAATTAGTAGTGTTTGTCCTGATCTGGTGGATATCAATAGATCAATAAAAATGCAATGCTGAGTTCCATCTATTGGTACTGAGAGTACCATTATTAATACTGTTCTTCTCTTCAAGCAACATAAAACATGGACGATGTGAATCTTTCTGTTCTTCTTCCTATTTTTATTCATCTTTCAGTAGTACCTAAACTTTGGGTTTCAAGCAAAACATCGCACCGCCCCCCCAAACCCAAACAAAACGCACTCTCCCTACTATAACACAAAAATAAAATAAAAAAATTCCAAGCAATCCTAATGATACTATAAACCTAGAGTCGCTTCATTCAAGGCACCCTTCGCAAATTATAACAATAGACGAACTAAAAAATAGAAAGTTGTACAACAAATACAAAACAACAACAAAGGTACAAATCAACTTGGAAACCAAACAAATTAAATTAATAAGCCGTGAACATGCACTGCTTAACATGTTCAAGCTGACGAGAGAGAACAGTGGTCGATTCGACGAGAGCGAATAGAATTTCACACACAAACAAGTACGCACTCACATACAAATATAATGATTGAAGGGAATGGTGGAAGCAGATAGTGACTTAGAGGAGATGAGAATGAAGTTACTGAAGAACTGGCGGCGACTGAATTTTCCGATCGAAACGCATCGCCGTTCGCCCCTAAAAAACCCCTTCAACTCGTCGATAAATAAACTATTAATTATTTTTGTTTTTCCAATTCACGCTTCAAGTGGGCCTTTTCGATAACTTTTAGAGCAAAGCGAGCCCTAATGGAAAGCCGGCTCAAAATTGAAGCGTTTTTTTTTTTTTAATTACCGTATGTTAGTAATTTTAAATTTTTGAAGGAAAAATTGCAGCAACGGTTTTTAATATTTTCATTTTTTTTACAGACTTTACTCTAATCTTTATTTTGTCCTAGCTAAAGTCCCTAACATTTCATACATATGCATCTTGGACTCGTCTGGACGAAAATTGTTCAAAATACCGTCAGTTGACCTGAAAAATAAAAAATGAGATATTTTGACCATTTTAAGGAGATGCAATTTTGTCCATATAGTATTTTTCCTCATTAATTGTTCAAATTGTACATTTCCCTCCATTTCATTCGATATTTATTATCTCTCTCTCTCTCTCTATCTCTCTCACTCGTCCAGTAACTGTTAGAAGCTTTTCAGAAAGAAGATGAAAATGAATGTCTGCAGATATAAGTTCCCCGTGGAGATGAAAACTTCATAGATTAACTTGAACGCAGGAAGAATGTTTATCAGTTGCCTACGACGTCAGGATGTAGGTGGATGTAATTTCTTCGAATGGTGCGACCTGTCAATGTGTGCAAAATCCAAGGAGCTGATCCCTGGATTTCTACAAGTTATGAGGGAGATGGAAGCTGAAATAAACACTTTCTGTTCTAGAAGTCGTAGTGCGTGGAAAACTTCGCTAATTGGATTTGTATGTGGAGTTTTTGTGAAATAGGTCTGTACCTAGATCCGAGTTAGGCTTGAGCTAAAATGTTGGGTTTATGTGTTATGTTACAAATTGTGTGGTCTGTGGTTTTCTAACATATTTTTTAGTAATAAAACATTTTATTATTCAGCAGTGTTTCGATTTTTCCTTTCCTCCTATTTTTCTCATCTTTGCTGAAAATGAATTATTCAGAGTAAAAGAGAAATTTTGTCTGCAAAACGCTATGGAGATGGTGCAACGATGATTCAAAACCTTTTTCAAAATTATTAAAAACAATTCCACACATTTTCCATTCGTCGCAATGGAAGTCCTAAACCTTTTAAGCAAGTTGCAGCACAAGTCTCAAACATTTTAATGAGTTGCAGTGGAGATCCCTAACCTTTTTTTTGAAATTTTAAAACAAAGTTTGAACTAATTATGAACATTTCCACACCTTTTCACTTTGAAAACATAAAACAGAAAATCGAAAGTATAATAGTGAATTAAATGACTGAAATGTTAAACATTTGTCTCATTTTCAATCGAAATATACATCATCAAAAGAGCATTTTAATACAAAATTAGTCTAACATATCGAAAGATTAGCATTGTACAAAAATGTTATTAATTTGACATTGCAAAAGATCATGGACATTACAAAATCAGTTTAATATATCAACAGATCACCAATAAAAGCAAAGTTCTTTTTACCTTGCCCTTCTTCTTTGCCTGTATCTGTTCCTTGTTAGATGTAGATGCTTTTCTCTTGCCTTGTGATGTCGTTAGCTGTGATTGTTGTTGAGTATCTACTTGTGAACTTGGCTGGAAACTTGCATCTGTAAGCAAGGAGGTTGTGCACGTTCTTTTATTATAACATGTTCCTCTTCATACCCGTTCTTGTAATTTTCATTCTTACATGTGGCTCAACTTGGGACTTTTTTCTCATCTTCTTTGGTCTGCCTACCTATTTCCTTTTTATGAGTGGATCAAGAGGATGTTACCAAGTTCTGGTCATAACTCAGGACTTATCATTGGTTGGATGACTGAGCAGTAGGTCCTGAGATAAGCTTCTTTGGTATAGCATGCATCAACGTATTCATATATGCCAATGTTCCTAGAAAGAATACCAGAGATTGCATGAGCACATGGAATTCCAGTTAGTTTCTATTTTCTACATGCATATTCCGAAATCCCGGCAAGTCGACCACTTCAACGACATGCACACACTACAACTCCGAAATCCTCCTCACCAAGCAACTTCACTACATTCATGAAATTTGCATCCTTCACCAACCAAAATGATGCCACACTCAATCTTTTTTTTTCAACCTCATAGAGATACCTCATTTTCTGAAAACATCCCAACGTCTACAAGGCATTGTCCAGAAGAAATCTATTAAACCAATCAAGATTCCGTAGTCAAGATATGCCATCTTACCATACTCGTACATAAAATTCTACATCTGAGCAAAAAAATATACTCTCGTGGTGCAGCTTTATGGTGAAATAAGTAGATTTTTTCCCTATAAAACAAGTTCAAGACAAATGATCATCAGGCCCAAACCCTGATCTCACATTACATGAATGCACAATGTAAACACATAGCGATTACACGATTTATGCTACACCCAACTCAATAAAATAGTAAAAAATATGAAATAGTGCACTAAATGAAACCATTTCAACACTGCATAACAAAGAGCATCGATATTTTCAAAAATTTCAAAGTACAATAATACTCACCGTACATAAGTTCAGGAAGAGGTCCTCGTACATGGCAAGCAATATCTTCAACCTGAAAGAAGATGATGATAAGAAACTGAGAATAATTGAATAGAGATGTCGACTTGACCGTGTAAGAAGAAAAACCAAAATTAAATTAGGACTAAATGGAAATGAAAGGGAAATTAGGATAGGGATGTTAATGAGTCGAGCCGAGCAGGCTTGCGAGCCTAAACTCGAAGCTCGAACTCGGCTCGAGTAAAATGTTTCAATTTTGTTTTTGCCCAAGTCAAGTCGAGCCAAGCTTTTGCTCGGCCAAAAAATCTAGACTCAACTTAAGCTGGCTTGCTTTTTAAAAAAAAAAAATCATGACAAATCTAACATTTTTTTAAAGAATTTAAAATTTTTGCAAATTGTGAAATTTAAAATTTTACCTCATATTTATAACAAAAAAAATATATCCGTTACAACCAAATTTGAAATTCAAATTTACATATCTCATACGGTACCATAAAGCAGCTACACGTAATTGCCTCTTAAGGCAGCATGTAGAAGTAGCTACTATTGTCGCTTTCTACTGCTGCCTTAAACAGGCAGCTACGCAGAGTTGCTTGTTAAGGCAGCAGTGTAGATGTTTTACCGCTGCCTTAAACATGCAGTTATCCTTAATAGGCAATAGTAGATGCCTTACTGCTGCCTTAAAGTAGCTACCTTTAAGGCAGCTTTTTTCATGTGATTTTTTCTTATTATATTTAAAGTTTTGCAAGGAGTTGATTTTTTTAAGCCTCTGCTCATTATGGGCCAAAAATGACCCGTGACACGAGTCAACTTGTGTGGCTCAACGGCTCAGGCTTGGGCTCGAGCGACGTCCCAAAATGGGGCTTGCCCCGGCCTCGGCTCAGGATTTTTTTGGGTCAAGTTACGAGCTGCTCAAGCATGCGAGCCAAATTGACACCTCCTAAATTGGGGCATTATGCATTTTTACATAAAAGGACATTTTAGTAATTTATAAATTGTATTTTCCTTTTCTTTGTATCTTTAGGTTATCTAACTAAAAAAAGATAGTTCTTAGATTTTATAAATAAATTTTTGCTTTGACTAGACCTTTTAAATGAAAGTCTCGTTAGTTTGCCGTGGTAGTCGGGGATGGGGGTAGAATGGGTAGGGGTGGGGTGGATTTGGACTTGAGGAAGAAGGTAAAAGTATTTCTTTTATTTTTTAAGATTGAAAATTTGAAAGAAATTACTTTGCCCTTCATTTTATTGATCAAAAAAGGTTGGATTTTTTATTTTAGGTCAACTAACAATTAAATGGATGGAATTCCATCATCCATCCTTCTGCTGTAACAAAATGAAAGGTTCGAAATTGTGAGTAATACAAATGAAAAGTTTGGATAAAGATCGCGACAAAATGAAAGATTTGGGATCCTACCTTTAATTCTCCCGTTTTACGTGCGAAAAAATATAGGGCAACTTATAAAAATAACCCCTAAAATTAATGTTCCTTTGAAAAATTATATGAAAATTATTTTTTAAGTAAAAAATACTATGTAAAAGCAAGTCATTTTTTAATTAAAAAAAGTGACACAATGTCACTTTTTAAAGTTAAGTGTCACTTTTTTTTTTTTAATTAAAAAGTGATATTGTAAAAAGTTATATTTGTCACTAAAATAAGTGACAAAAATTTCAAGAAAGTGACAGAAAAAAAAAATAGTGACAAAAATTTTAGAAAGTAGTAATATACCAATTAAAACATTAAATTAGTTTAGAAAAGTGACTAAACTTTTTATTTAAGTCCATTATTATCTCTTGCGAAGAATATAACGTGACTTTTCCTTTAAATCAATATTTTTAGAGATTATTAAATCTCAATCCTACAAAAAGAAAAAAGAAAGTTACACTTGAAAAAGTGAGAAAATAAGTGACAAATATTAAAAAAAGTGACAAAACAACAATTAAAATATATGTTTGTCACTCAAAAAAGTAACAGAGTTATTTTTTTTAAAAAAGTAACAAATAGTAAAAAAGTAAAAAACACTCAAAAAATGATAAAAACTCAAAAAGTGTCACTCAAAAAAGTGACACAAACCACCAATCAAAACTTGTGTTTGGTACTCAAAAAAGTGACATAAATTTTAAAAAAGTGACAAAACACCAATCAAAACATACATTTGTTACTCAAAAAAGTGACAAAATTTTTTAAAAAGTAACAAATAATAAAAAGAGTCAAAATTTTTAAAAAGACGACAAAAAATTAGAAAAAAGTGACAAACACTGAAAAAGTAACGAAAATTTAAAAAAAGTGACAAAGCAACTTATGTTTGTCACTCAAAAAGTTATAGAAATTAAAAAAAAAAAGTAACAAACAATAACATTGATGTTCACTATAAAAAAAGTGATGATTATCACTAAACAAATTAAGTGATAGAAATACAATGCCACTTCTATTAAAAAATAATGATTATCACTAAAAATAATGATAAAAATTTCAAGAAAGTGACAGAAAATAATAATAAAAAAATAACAAACACTAAAAAAGTGATAAACACTCAAAAAAGTGACAGAAATTCTAAAAAGTGACGAACACTAAAAATAAAAAAAAAATCAAGAAAATAACAAAACACGCAACCAAAATATCACCAATAACCTAACAACTGAGAATGCAAAATTCTCGATCCTTTACATTCATCTATCATTACCTCTTCAAATGCATTATCATCTCTACCTTAAAAAAGTGACAAACACAAAAAAAAAAAAAAAAAAAAAAAATTGAGAAAAAAAAAAAAAAAAAAAAAAAAATAAAAAAA
>CAIGRN010140355.1:0-22444 GCA_903798345.1 Fraxinus anomala
AATTGAAAGAAAAGAAGGATAAATAGAATTTTAAATAATTTTTAACCGAAATCAATTTCTCCCTCTTGGCCACGTGTGTGTGTGAAATGATAAAGTTGATTTTGACAATGATAATTTTTTTTTTGGTTATTGGATAAAATTTAATAGTAATCATAATTCTATTATTTCAAATCAATTCTTATCCAAATTCCTTATATATCGTTTTTAAATTTTAGTTGCATACAAACTCAATTGAGAATTTCAAATATAAATACTATAAGAATTCTCATTATTTCACCATAGAAAATAAAAAGAGCCACGGTATAGAGAGGAGAGGGAAAAGTATAGAAAAATAGAAGATCATTTACGTACAAGATTTTATTCTTTCCAATCTTTTAAAAATCAAGGTAAGATACTTTTGTGCAAGTGATTTGTTTCCTTATGTTTTTATATTCAAAAATTTATGCATGAATTGCCAGTAGACATTCGAGTTCTTTATTAAGAGATAAGAAATCCTACGAAAATTTAAGATGACCTTAGATGGTGTGTCGCTTAGTCACCGATGTGCTCCATAAGAGAAGAGTTGTATAAAGTGTTTATTTTATTGTTATATAATTGTGTATGGGAAATACACGTATCTTACTGTGTATTTTTAAATACTCTCTTACAAAAATTTACAGGTTAGTTTAGGTCGATTGGCTGTAGTGGGATGGTGATGCGGACTGCCGGAGGAATTGAAGAAATAAAAAAATAAAAATAAAAATTTGTTAATTTATTAGTTTTAATTGTTCAAATGCACTTTATTTAATAAGTGATTATGTTATTTTCTTAACGATACAATTTCCGTGTTTAGTTTAAGTTTATGGATATTCAGTTATATTTTTTATTAAAGAATATTATTTTATCGTTCCACCTTTAATACAAAGAAAATTGATTTTTTAATAACACTCCAGTGTTTATGAAATTTTGGGGTGTTACACGTGGAGTAATAGTCTCACTCTTTTCAACAACTTTCAGCCTACTTCCATCTAGAGTGTAGACATGACTTGCTGCATAGTTTGCCCACAAGGTTTACTAGCAAGTAATCACCCGAATGCATCCATGCACAAGACTTGTTGTCAAGGCGCTCGCCTATTCTTAGTGAACATCTAGCTTACCTACATGCTCATGCATAACATACGATCCTTTTGAAGCATACTCGCTGGAAATGAGCTCTCATAACTCTGTACGAAACATTGAGGATCATTTGCATGCCCACACAATACGATCCATGTGCGTCGTCTACCACATTTTAGCTTAATGCTTACTGTCGCCTTTCGTTAGTGCCTAGCTCAAGTATCGTTAGTGCCTAGCTCAAGTATGGTCATCCTTTAATTTATTTCTAATTAGAAGTGCCTTCATAGTATACTTGTTCCCACAATACCAGCATCTTGCCTCGTTTGTCCAACTATAAGGCGTCACCCCATTATGTCATTTCTAGCCAACGGACCCTCGCGACAAAACTAGAACGTAGTAGCCAATGGAACACGAGTTTAGCACACGAGATGTTAAGAGTGCTTGCCTCGATAGCTCATTGGCCTGAAGTTGTTACCGTAGACTCAACATAACCAGCGAAGTATAGAAATGCTCTATCACCAACCTCAGGCCCCTTCTGGGTGCCCAACGAAGGCCACGAGGACTAACATCGCTCGATAGGTTTCTGACCACATACGAGTACTTTATCATTCCCTGTATGTGCCTAAAGTAGGCCTTTAGTTGTCCTTGGGGCCCTTAAGGATTGCACATTTTGAGCATAAGAATAGCCCGCAACCTTCCCTTCCGTTAGGAAGGTAGCACTGGGGAGGCTAGCTGACCGTTGACACGGCATGTTCCTTTATAATAGACTTAGCGGGAAAAATTCAAGACGTCTTTTGGTCAAGGAATCATAATTTTCATAACTAATGTTTCCGACCTCCAAATGACACTCCATTTGATCTGTAGCGAAGCTAATATCTTCAATAAGAAGTCCACAAAGTTTTGGCCCAAAGGATATCCGGTCCTTGAGATATTGCTCTCGCAATGTTCTAAAATTATGATAATGCCACTAACTGACGATGTCACATTCAATTCCAATGTTTTCTAAGCAAATGGACTCCGATTTTCGTCTGCCTCGGTGAGAATCTTCTTGCTCCTTAGGCAAATGGAAACTCAATTTTCTCGGGTGAAGAAAAGGCTGGGTGAAACTTCACAGGTTAAAAAAAGACTCAGCAGAGGGGCACTTTTGGGTTATAATTAATTGACTAGTAATTTGAGGCTTTTATAAAGAAAAATTAAAAAGAACCTTTTTCTATTTCTCATTATTTTGCTCCTTCAATAAATTCTTCTATTTCCTTCCAGTATAAACTACTCAAATGACAACCTACAACTGAAGAAGTTTCTAGCGCAAATCTATAACTACAAATGAGACAATAAAATTTAATGGGGTGAAAAGAAAAGCAACAACCAACTTGTCATCACCATGAACAATAAACAGAGCAAGATAAATTATCACAAAAAAGTCAATCAGCATTCTATAAACATAAAATAAAACTAAAATATACTGACCTTTCAAAGAGCCTCTCAATTGTCTGAAATTGCTTTTCTGATGAAAGAAGTGTTTCCCTTACATTAATCAGACTACTGACATAGGTTTTTAGAGATTCAAAGTCTTGCTTAACACGACAGAGCTCCTGTTCATTTTCTGCAGCTCTTTCCCTTTGTCTAGACGTTTCTTCAACCAAATCTTCAACCCTCTGCCGCATTTCATTTAGAATACAATTAGTGCCCAGTGCCAATTGCGCCATCGCCTCTAATTTTAATGACATATTTTCAATTTGGAGGGTCTTTCTTTTAATTTCTTCCTGCCCTACAGTCACCTTCTCCTTCTCAATAGCAGTTTCAGATTCTGCCACTATAACCCTCTTGACAAGGCTTTCCATCACATCTCCAACCATATGTACACTTTTGAATGATTCGTTTATATAAACTACATCATCTTCATCAAGTGAACCATGATGACTGCCAAGTGCAGTCCATGTTTCCTCATCAAGACTGTCAAAGGAAGACAAATCTACATTTCTTGATGAGACAGACAATGGTACATCATTTTCATTGACAAGGCCCGTGCCATCTAATTGTTTGATACCACAAACAATATGAGCCATATTGGGAACAGCCATGATTCTGGCTTTCGATTTCAAGTATGTAAATAATGTAGCAGCAGTTTTAACTCTACGCCAGAGGACACCTAGTTCCTTCTTTGCATCCTTCTCTTGCAAGGCATCCACACAGTATTGGTTTCTCTCCATCTCCTGCTTTCAATCAATGTGAACTCAGCTCATTGTGACCTCAAAGCTGACAAAACATGTTCCTCTGTGGCCATTAATTTTCAGAGTAATGCATAGAAAATAAGGAACTTCAGAGATAAATATTAGGTAAAATAAGTTGCTATGACGAGTACAAGCCATGCAATGGTATTAAGTATTAACAAGCATTTCAATTAACAGATTTATTAGATATCTTCCTACTCACTTCATATTCGAAGACTATGATCATTCTACAAATTGGCTCAACTTAAAACTTATTACTGCTGGGTAAATTGACTTTTAAGTGATGAGAGGGTGAAGGTTCATTTTAATATGCTATAGCTCCCTTAATAAGCAATTACACACACATTTCAATGAAATAGTCACAGGCTTAAAAATGACTAAGCTGTAGGCTGTTAATCTATCCCAAAAAGCTTTAAAAAGATTGGTGACTTAGTGGTAAAATGAATACAATTGAGATGTGCAGCGTCACAATCATATCAGCATAGACAATAAACTTTTTTATATTCACAATGAAAATGGGAAAATTATGGGTTATGGTGTATAGTAGCAACATATTTTGACATAAAGATCATTATGAATCCAAAATGATATAAGAATACACTGCTTCATCGGTTCATATGAGTATTATAGATTAAACTTATGGTTGGTAATGCTCCACAAACCAACCTCAAATGTCACAAAAGTTCAATGGACAGCATTGAGGGCATGTTTGGTCCATTGTACTCGACACAATTGAACAATACAACTAGCAAAATTTTAACTTTTGTTTTTGTTTAATTACATCCAATGTTAAGTAGTTTACATCACATGCGGTGAATGTTTCCCACTCTCAGTACGGAAATTGGTTCATGAAACTTAATTGTCGTGAAATTCCATTCTGAGCCACAAGATCATGCACAAAACTTCTCCAGAAAAAGGGTTCAAAAGCAACCAAGAGTTTAAAATGAACAAGAGAATATTTATCCCCAGAAGAAAAAAGATTATCAGGGCAACTAAGTACCAAGATATAAATGACATAACAAAATTACAGGACAAGATGCACACAAGGCAGAACCCAAGAAGAGAGAGAGAGAGCAGTAACTTCAAGAATAACTCTTTAAATCCTAAACATAGTTGTTTTGACGAAATCAACTAACACGAAATCAACAAAGAATCTCGAACATATAAATTTCCACAGTTCTCAATGTAATAAAAATCACAAGTTCCAGAAATCCATAAAGAAAAATTCTATATTTAGTCAAGAAGACAACAAGATTTTATCATACTAACATCAAGATCCATGAAAAATGAACATATAGCATTTCAAGAAATATGAAAAGTGCGCACGATCAAAACTACAGAAATAAAAAAAAATTCAAACACGAAAGGCAGACAAATGTTACGTTTCAAACAAAATGCTAAATTATCGCAGATCCTAGATCGTTATTGTAAGGCAAACGTAAATTTTAGACACAAGGGACTCCGTTAGTACAGTCCAAGAATGAGAAGAAATGGACCTTTTGATTTCTGCAGAATTGCTCCCAATTGTGCACTTAAATTAATTCTGGGAGCTCCCAATTGTGCACTTAAATTATTTCACTTTGGAGGAATATGGAGAATGATGACGATGGTGTTTCAACTCCCTTCACTGTTGTTCGATGGTCACTGAACTTATATCCATATTTTTTATTGCCCATGTTTATCTACCATTAATTTAAAATATTGTTTATTAGATTAAGATTCTCCACCACACATTCACCCAATAAAATATTTACACACAAACCAATAAAATTACTTTAAATTTCAACTACACATTGTCCAAAAAATACTATTCATTACTCAATTTTCAACACAATAATGAATGACAAACAAAGCCTTAAAGTTTAAATTATCGAGTTTTGATCATTAAATTTTTTAAAATGTTGATTAAATTTTAAAAATATTGAAAGAACTTCCATTTCAAATATCTAAGGGAATTGGTGACATGAATACGAAATGCAGATATGATATCGCGTCACACAATTAAATTTTGAAGTGGTCAAATTTGAACTCACGTGAACTCTATCAACGCCACATAGGACTTTCGTCCGTCCATGTGAATCTTTTGTCCATGTGGACGGATGAAATTAGCATGAGTTATTAATGGGTAATATTTTTTAATTGAATTAAACTATTTGTACAACCTTTCTTGACAACTTTACTGTTGTCAAAATTTAGACAGTTGATTTAAAAAATAATTTTTAAATCTTTAAAAATAATTTTTAAAATAAATGAATGTGATGTTGCTAAATATGAAGTTGTCAACCAATGCTGTCAACTAAGATTGTACACGTAACATGATTCTTTTCAACTTTGGATGAACACTGATTAGCTATTTAAATTTAATTGAGCAAGTAGTGACCTGGAAAAAATTTAGTGAATATTGATTTAATTAACTCCTCTGTTGTACTATTTCAGCCCAGGAGATGGAGACAAGGCAAGACGAAGTACGTAGAGGATGGGGGTTGAGCAAGAATCAAGATTGGCACATTCGACTTTTACAACGGTACCTACCTTTAAGTGACCAAAATCAAGACTAAAAATTATTCGATTAATTATCTCTAACTAAATGTTAACAGCAAAAAACTAGTCATTATGTACAAAACTCAGATAAGTTAGAACCCAAAAAATGTTGTTATAAATTAGAACCAAGGGTGCCAGGTTGGATCCATCATGCACAAATTTCTGGGAGTGAGGGCAGCTTCAACCAATTCTGTAACACCCTTCTGCAAAGACTGTGGTAGACCCATGCCATTTTCCTCCTATTGCAAATCAACATCAAATAAGCAAAAAATCTTAATTGGGAGACTTGGCAATTTATTTATTATTATCATAAAAGAGTAGGTAAAATAAAGTATACCTCCTCAGAGATGATGTACTGTGGTGCTATTACATTGACCCGGCCTATCACCTGCTCCACATTTGTAATGATCTTCTGTTTAAGGTCAACAGAATTCAAACCACCACTCCCAACAACTGGAGCAGGAGGCATACCGAGTGGCCTTCTCCAAGACCATGATATCAGCTCGTCACGGAAAAACATGGCCAGATGATGCCATATATGCTGACTTTGCTGCAAAAAGGAATTTGAAAATAACATTTATCGATTCTGCATGCAGAGAAGGTTAGTTTTAAGCTGGAGAGAAATCGGATTACACTTACTTTAGGTGAAGCCACAGCTTGTGCAGCTGCACACATGGCTGATACGATAAGGCCATCCACTCCAAAATGAGAGAAAAATGTCTGCAGATTCCTTGTCAAGCGGAAAGGTACTGGTTCAGTAAACTCAATCATTCCATTTGCATCATAAGCTGGATGAAAATCTGTCTGGAATATTTTCCCCGTGTTTTTAGCAAATAATATCTTATTTGGGGACCTTCCTCCAATTTGTAGCATGAAGGACATAAAGCTTGAAAGAGCCAACTGAGTGGCAAATTGCTTTTTAAATAGCCACAAGTGATTTCCACTAAACAGAGTTTTATACATGTACTGTGAGAATATGCTGTCTGTCACAATACCCTTGGTTATCTCATTGTATGCTTGAAGGCGAAGATCTACCACAGCTTCTGGTGCTATCTGACCGCATATAGCTTGGTTCAGTTGCTCTTTGAAATAGGTGATTGGTAAGTCTGCCTCTCGGTCATTTCTAGCACAATGGTTCTCATATACCTCAAGGAAGGTGCCGTACATCAAATCATCTTCAACCATTCGCACCTACATAAGAATTATAGCAATAAAAAAGACAAAGTCTAACTTGATTCCAAGTCAGAAAGGGATGTACGAGGGCCAAGGCACTTGTTTAGGTGCTTTAATGATTTATTAGGCAGTAAAAAACCTAAGCACACATTAAGCCATCATCATCACACATCAGAAAAATATATTTCCTGAGCTAGGTTCGTGGAGAAAGCTTCTATAAGCACATTATGATGCATACAAACAAACCAAGAACATTATGTATCTTAATTGGTATTGAACAATAAAATACTAAAAGAGTAACGGAGAACTCTAACAAAATTATTCAAGAAGAAAAAATAGAACAGCAATTATCACGGGCCTAATTTTATTACCTGAGACCAAACTGGTATGATAATTGGTGTGTGAATGTAGATGTTGCGACGCCTTGATTCATTGTGCTTATCAAACATTCGGTTCATCATACGGAAGAGTTGCAAGATTCTTTCATCACTTCTAGCATTGGGTGTCAAAGATGTTTGTACTATAAAATGGCGCTGAGAGCCATCAGAGCCAATCAGAGTCAGACGCCGGAAACTGCTTCCATGCCTTCTCACAATTGGCACGTCAGCTCCCACCCTGTCCAACTTTACTGTATGATCAGGTGCTACTTCCTGAACCAAACAAGTTAAAAGCATCTTAAACACGGTCTTTACAACTAGGAAAGAAAATGATAAAAAGAATGGCCCATATGCAAATCCTTGCCCGCTCAACACAGTGTGTTTAGTGATTATTATCTGAGCTACTCATCTTAATTCTGAGTATCTCTGATCTTCCTACCATTAGTCGCCCAGGCAGAGTTGGACTGGATCCTTCAATTCACAGAGGAAGCAACCATAACACAGATAACCAAAGTGGCTTTATAAAATCTTATAGATTGACCACACAGTAATGCATCAAGGGAGCATTCTAATTATTAAACTCTTCCAACTTGCTTTTAAAGGATTAAATTTTTACATTATCATCAGAAATGGTTAATGTAGTAATGCTCAATGAATTTATGAAACTACCTGATTTCTCAAGAATATGTTACATCCATATATCATGAAAAACACATGCAGAAGGTGGGATATTGAAATTAGCACTATACCATCATATAGCATAATTCTAGCACAGTTAAAACCAAAATATAGCTGTACTAAATTGTGCTTGAAATCAGATTTGTATTTTAGTTTGAAACAATGCATAATGTACAAAACACAGTAAGCAAATATTATATCCACGGATTTCGTACTAAGATAAATATTAGTTAATCAAATTATTAAAATAACCTGATCAACGAAATATTGTCCAGGAACTTCCACATCAACAACGTGGAAGTCTCGTAACACCCTACTTTCCTCCTCTAGTTTCAAAACAGATGGAAACCGATCCTCAACATTGCTCTGAAGAATATTTTTCCAGTGCTTCAACCGTTCAGTTAGTTCCGCAAGTGTGCCTGGAAATGTAGCAGCATGTTCTGGATCGAGATCACGTTCAAAATCCTGCTTGTATTCTCCCACAAATTCAACATGCTTGTTCACAGCATCAGCTGAAAAACAAGCCCTGCAAACCCCAGAAAGCTCCTTTTTCAGAGACTGGGGAACTTCTCCTGTAGTTGCAGTTGGGTACTTATAACATCGGTGCAGCAGGGCATTAACTACGGCCAGCAGCCTCTCCTCTGGTAATGTAACAAACCTTGAGCCAATCTCCGTGAGTAAAATCTGCAAAGCAAATGTCTCATGAAAATGCCAATCAATTTATTCTCAACATATACGAATTTCTTAGGATCACTGAAAGCCATATCAGCTAAAGTAAATACAAAAAGATAAGAAACAGTAAAAGAAATTCTAATTCTGTCATTAACAAAGTACTTCATAAGCACGTCACAATTTAAACTATTTACTCTTCAATGAAAAGAAACAACTTAGCATATGCTGTAAACAACCAAACAAATTACCTAGCTTAAAAATATTAAATATAAATTACCTCTAGTTCACTAGCCAGATTTGTGTGTTTGCTTCTAAGAGTCTCCATTACGTCTTTCGCAGCATCGAAAGCACTGGCAGCAGAGGCAGCCAATCCCAGAGCACTATTACGCCTTAAAGCATTCTGGCCACCATCATTGTTAGATGAACCCTGAGGTAATGATTGGTCATTGACAGAAGGCATGCTGCTTTCAGCAGTAGCTGATCTCTCAGATTCTTGTACCTGGGAGCTACTGCCGTCATGCGATCCACCAACTCCAGCAGATTGAGTATCCTGATGAAGTTGATTGTCAGAGGTTAATGAAGCTCCACCAAGACCAGCCACTCTTGCACTTCCATTGGCCAAGCTAATAGAACCAGGAGTACCAGCACCTGATACATTTTGTTGCATTCTTTGCTGAGCCATTACCATTCTACCATATTCAGATTTATTTGCCACATCACGGCGCTCAAGCAAATATGTGCGAAGCCAGTAATACAATGCCTACATTTTAAAAGAGAGGCATTACACTAGGAAGATAAATGCCAAAAGACACTCTTGCTTCGACAAGCAATATTACCTGAGGATATACAGTGGCAACTTTGAGTAGAACAAGTTTGCAATGTGGAGCTTCAGTCCTTTGCAAGGATAATAGTAGCTGGGGAATCCAAGAAAGCCAAACCCAGTGAGGTATTTGGTCCAAGTACTTATCAAATGACCTTCCCACAGGTTCCCGGGGAGTGTCAAATGTAAGAAGATAAAGAACACGAGCTAGGTGGCTTCTGGAATTCGGAATCCCAAATTTGATCCCCTGAAGAAAGCAGCTTACGGAATATTCCAACCAAATTTCCTCGTGGGTTTCTCTGTAAGCCTGAAGAAACAGACATAATAAGCATTAACACTATTAGTATATAGAATTTTGAGAACCAAAAATGAATAATTCATACCATGTCACAATAATTTCCCCAACTGATCCACCCTTTAGGCAAGTTCTTGAAGAGACTGATGGCATTTGAGTAAGCAAGATTTGCACCTTCACTGTCACTAAGCTTCAACAGAAAATCACCCTTTAGGTGAAAAATTTCAGCCCTGTGTTTAACAGGAAAATATTCCAGGTTAGTACTATTAATCAAATTAAGACCACTGATTAGCTCTCCTTTCATTTCCAAGTACGCCTTTGCTTGTTCTCTTATCTTAACAAAAGCTTCCTGCAAAAGCAATAAATCAAAAAATTGTCATATGATTCTACACTTTTACCCCTAAACCCAAGGTACCAATCCACACTCCCCCCTACTCCCTGCCAGGAGGCAGATGTAAAAGTAGGATCGTAAATGCAGGTGCAGGGGGTTGAGATAAAATGTAAAGGCAAATCCACACCACCTGAACTTCCATTGTAGAGTGGCCGTACATTTTCTCCAGTATAGACACACAAACATCATACAAGCCATGCTTACGGGCAATGTGAGCAAGCTTATTGACATTCCATGCCTTGTCACGGAAACCAAGATGATGCAATTGTGAATTTGTATTACCAAAATCCTTAAATGCATCTATAACTACATTATACATCTCATTCCTCCATTGAAGCAAATCATACCAAACAGACATATTGTCCCATTCATTTGGTGTTCTCAATCTCCATGTCTCAAGGATATCCTTGAGATCTGCATACAAGCCCCCATGAACACCAACAGCAGAATTAGCAGGAAGTTTGTTTCCATTTGCAATATCCACAATAATCCGAGCTGACTCTTGAACTTCCACTAGTTGCTGAAACTGCTGCAGAAGGGGAATTCTAGCATTAATGGACATTTCGGGCAATTGCCACCAGTGTTCCAAAGCTAGATCAACACCTTTTCCCACTATGCTTTCAGCCTCTGCCACTCCATTTGTATTTTTCTCATGAAGAGAAAAATATGCTTGGATTATACGAAGCTTTGCAGTTTCTTCTACTTGAGCCTTTGGAATAACATGATCTTTCAGATATGCCCAATCAGGCTGTTTCCACAGACTATCTAGTAGTATCTCATAATTTTCGATCTGTTTCCCAAACTCCACCAAAGCTTCCCACTGACTCAGTTTAGTAGCACAACAGAGCCACTGTTCTTCCCAAAGACACATCTCAGCTTTTGGTACAGTATTGTTGTAAGTACCTTGAGTTGCTTTCACCATGCCCTGGTAGAAAAGGCTTTGTGCCTGTTGCCAATAACCATGCTGAACTAGAGACAGTCCAGACCTAGTTTCTGCCGTAATTGATCTCTTCTTCCATAAACCACACCTCATATCTTCTTCGTTAAGCAATCGATAAAGCTCTGCCAGAGACTCAGAGCACTTCGTGTCATTCAAGGACAACATTACACGACTTTCCAGCAGCGTCAATGCAATGTGCCATGCATTATAAGTCTTTCCAATATATTTGATTAGTTCACTAGGCATCCGTGGCTGAGGATGACATAATTGAAGTCCTTCTGAAAGAGCTTGCACAACATTTGGCCTATGTGCTTGCTGCTTCTTATGATAGTCCTTTGACAAGAGGGCTATCATGGGCTTAGCTAGTGCTACCTGTTCATCCTTGTGCAAGGTCACCCAAACAATAGGAAACACCAAGACCCACAAATGATATGCAACATTTGCATCTGCATGTGCCAGCTCTCTAAGTGGGATAATAAGGTCCAATACCTACAGTGAGGCCAGATTTAAGAGTAATTACAATTACTATTTATAAAAAGAGCAAGCAGGACAACCAGTGCTGGAGTTTTAAATAAATCTAAAGCAATTTCAAGATGGTCTGCTACTACCAATCAACACCCCACACAAAAAAAAAAATTCTGAAGCATAAATCCATCCAATGGGGATATTTGTCCAGAAATATCATAAGCCAAGAACAGGAAGAACCTGGTGTCATAATGGCAGCATATGTCATCATGACTATGCCGCATGCTCTTTATATCACAAGTATTCCCATTATTTATTATAAATAAATTACCACATATTTTGAACATGAATTTATTCATTATCAGAATGGAGAACGGCAGAGATTGAAATTCTTTTAGAAAAAAAAAAAAAAAAAAATGGTAAAAAAAAGTAATTATACCTGAAGTTTGCTCATTTCACTAAGAAACTGTGCATGCTTCAAGACGAGGCTTTCAAGTGTAAGATGAGCATCATCCAAGCCTTCAGGAATGTCCATAGGCATAGGCTGCAAGCCAGTAGAATCAGGAATTGCACCTGTTACAAGAAGAGGTGGAACTTTGGCAGAGTTTGGAGCAAGAGTAATGGGTTTATCCTCAACTAGTATAGCCAAAAGAAGATCAAGGCCTTGCTTGAGCCAGAATACATCACTTAAAGCCTCCCAGTCCTGTATTTCAATAATGTACTGCAGTCTTGTGAACAATGTTTTCCCAAGAGAATCGTGATATAGCGAGAAGAATTTCCTCCGAAATTCAGGATCCTTTGCACGTAATCCAAGCAAGAACTTCCTCTCTACATTCTGAAACACTTCTTTACGTAGAGAAAGAGGATACCTGGAAGTCAACCTATTTATATGTGGATATACTGATGAAGGTGGTTATAAAAAGAGAGATAAAGAGGATGTAACTTACTTATTTGCATCAGCACAAAGACCATAAAGAAGATCGAGATATTTCCTGTCCCACTCTTCTGTGGTGCTTGGGGGAAAGTTATGCTTATCAACTTGTGATAACTTTTGGAGTAAAGAAACAACTTCCTTAGGAGTAAGAAAACTACTAGATGCAACGGGAATTCCTGGTTTATTAAATTCATTGCCAACCCAACCCTTTATTACATCTAGTATGCAGAGAAGTACAGAAGGATCAGTGCCCTTCTCAAAGAGCAAGGCGGTCAGAATTTGTGTCACTGATCTTTTGCATTCTGGTATAATCATGACCCTCTCACCAATATGTTTCAAGACAGATTTTAAATTAGCAATGACAACTCCGACATCAGCACCTTGACGAGAGGAAGTGACAGAAGAATCTGCATCTGTTCTCTGACCCTGGATGAAGAATAAAAATAGAAGTGTTGGTCCCGAAAAGCACGTGAGAGTGAAGTTACATATGTAAAGAATAACATTGCATTCTACTAACATTAAAACCATTAACTGCCACTGTCAATGACAGAAATTTATACTCAGCAGAAATAATATGGTCTCTATCCTAACTATTTAGCTAGAATCCCAAGTATGACAAGCAGATATCAACTCAATACCATAATCTAAATCGTGAATTTAAGTGCACTATGGGACAGAAAAACTATTGTAGTCATATCTACAAGTATCACTTGAATTTTTACAAAAATTAAAAATTAAAAAGAAAATAAAAAAAGGAGAGAAAAATTGTGTGATGCCATAAAGGTTTGTATGTTACAGATGGAAAAATAAATACAAGATTAAGTAGAAGCTTAGTTGTTTATTATTTTAGTATTTTACTGCCACAGCATTTAATAAAAGATTAGTGAAGACTTATTATGAGGAAAGTTCCTGACATGGTAGTTTTTTACCCTGGAAGTAAAGATTCAATTCCTCTACTCGCATGCATTCGTACATACATGTAGGTAATACATGCAGTTACATTTATTGATGTATGTCATTCAATATAAGTCCAAAATAAAATCTGCTGATCATTATGTCTCATTACACAAAAACTCAAATGATTATATAAGTACACATAATGCTTCAAAAAGCAAACTTAAGCTTAAAGAACATAGTAGTTATAGTAGATTTGATGTGTAGATATCTCATCCAAAAAATCACCATGCAGGTCCCACATTCATATCACACAGTCAGGGAAAATAGGATAGGCTTTTTGCCTTTCAAATTCCGCCATAACTGGACCACTGTATATTTTTGGTGACAACCTAATGATAAGATATTCAGATAAAGTCAAAAAAAACACTTTTTGCCATATCAATGAACAGAAAACAAGTCTTTTTCATTGTAAATGATTGATGCATGAATCATTCGAGAGCACGGAGATTTTACCAACTATGAAACCACGCAAAATATATGGAATGTGTGTCACCAGAAGCAAAGACATACTTGTTTTGCATAAGATCCACTTGACGATCCAAGATCTCGTGCAAGGCGTTGAAGGACATGAACTAGATTAACAGGATCAATTAAGTTTCTGTGCACATCTGCTAAGGTTGTAACAACATAAAGCACAAAGCTGATCATGCTAGCAGAATTATCTTCTCCAGAAGCCTGAGGAGCTGCAACAGCAGAAAAGTGCTTCTTGACAAGCTCCTCAACTTTTTGATACAGCATCTTCACTTCTTGTGGCGTGCTGACTGCTTCTGGTGGAAACGCAGCAGAAACCATTTTCAATAGTGAGCACAACAAATTTCCAGCATCTAGCAGCTTGAACTTGAAACATGGCTCCAGAATCTGCAAAATATATTCCAATAAAAGGTAACTTTCATGCATTGGCCTATTAAAGAGATGGCAACTAAAATCATGATTCCGCAAAAATACATACTTGAGAAATCTGGTTAATGTTATTTCGAACAAACAAATGAGGTTGCTTCTCTAGGACCCTGTTCATAACATCTAGACCCTGGGCTAGGGCTGTAGATGGGTCCTTCGACTGAGATGACGGAGTACTGTTTAGCAGCTTTTCTAAATAACTGAATTTAACATTTGCATTGGGCCACACTTCCAAGGCTTGTGATAGAAGCTCCAGAGCTTGTTTGTACATAAGACTTGCCTCCTTATCTTTTGGCTCTATCACCAAGGCCACCTGAATGCAGAAAAATAAATTGAAACATTAGCAAGACACAAGGAAGATTATGCCCAGCAACATGGGGACACAGATGATTTGCAATTTGATTGATTTGCATCTGCAAAGGAATTAATTTGATTGTCTTCCTTAAGCTTTGTTTCTATAATTTTGTCCTTGTTTACTATTTTACTTAATTATGTTAAGAAAGAACATCAATGCTGTACAATTATCCTAATTAGTAGCTTTGTATTCCTATAAATGGTGGTCAAAGCATGTAGCCAAGTGGTGGTTGTTTAAATAAAGTATTAAGAGTTTGCTATAATTCCAATTGTTTGTCGATCTTTGGGTATTCATTTCAACGAATCAACAATTATTTAGGCTTGTTCATCATCCGTACGCTTCCGCTATATCAGGTTGGTATAAGAGATCAGGACGCTCCTAAGGTCCATGAATCCCTGATGCAAGAATGATGTGACATAGAAATAAAACAATTTCATCAACAAATCAAAGTGTCGTCAAAGAAGGTTGAAGATTTCTACAACGCTGCGCAGATGTAGTGGTCATGCAGTCCTCAACAGAGGACTCCGACAGCGAATGAAATATTTTCATTCATTTCAATCAAAGAGTTGAATGGACGTTGA
Organism: Fraxinus anomala; assembly: GCA_903798345.1. Classification (NCBI taxonomy): domain Eukaryota; kingdom Viridiplantae; phylum Streptophyta; class Magnoliopsida; order Lamiales; family Oleaceae; genus Fraxinus; species Fraxinus anomala. The sequence goes on from CAIGRN010140355.1 coordinate 15,403, forward strand.
TTCAAAGGAGGCTTACAACCCATTTTACATCGAAACTAACGAAGGTGTACTGGGAGTGAGGGACAAAACTGAAATTACAGGTATGAATATGGCTAGGGTATTTGAGGCATGGCTACTAAAGCAGAATCAATTGGATTAAGACTCGAAAAAATTTGGTTTTCAATGGTTAATGATATTAGGCTCTGTTTGATGCCCATTATTTCATTAAATGAGTTATATAATAGTGAATTTTTTAAGAATGTGTGGTTAAAAAGTAGGAAAAAAATTTGGATTTATATACAAAATATTTTATTGTGAGAATATGTAGTCAAAAATAAGTGAGAAAAAATAAGTTTTGAAATAACAAGAATCAAAAAGGTGCTAGGTGTTGGATGGATTATTTCAATTGCCAAAGAATCTCCCCAATTTACTACATTGTCTTCCTTATGCAATCACACCAAGGAATGTATAACAGTGAATTTGAAGGCCTAATATTTCCTAATAACCAGTAAGAAGGGCGTTCTCCTATTGATAAGGCAACCGTTTTGAGGGATATTTAGCAGATGGATACCCATTGAATGCAACTAATAATTGGTCCATTGGTGTAGAAATGATGTAGAAATTTTACGAGGCATCGAATGAGAACTGGCTACTGATTCAAGGACGAATATTCTCTTGCAGGGGAAGATGATGAAGCATTAGCATGACACAAGGCAGATTATGTGCAGCGACAAAGGGACAAGGCTAATTTGCAATTTTATTGATTTCTCTAGGGTGGGAATTAATGTGATTGTTATCCTTAAACTTTGTTTCTATAATTTTGTCTTCTTTTATTACTTTTCTTGATTATGTTAGGAAAGAACATCAATGCTGTACAATTATCCTTATCATTAGCTTTTTATACCGACAAATAGGGGTCAATGAATGTAGCTGAGTGGTGGTTGTTTAAATGAAATATTAAGCGTTTGGTGTTATTCCAATTCTTTGTCAATCTTCTGGTATTTGTTTTTACATCGGATTATTGACTCTAAATATTCAGGAATTCGTAGAATCAACGAATATTAGTCTTGTGCTCATCATTTTTGCATGCTTCCACTACATCAGGAAAATGAAGCAAAATTCTAAGCCAACGTGTACATAATTCATCAATGAAAATCCTTTCGTGGACAGTGATTAAACACTAAGCTCAAGAGTCTCCCTTTCTTCTCTGACATTTGTCCACAAAAAAAAGAAGAAGAAGAAGAAGAAGAGGACGTGATAATTTCTTCTCTTTATTTAACTTGCAGCTTTAGAATTTTAATTTCTTCAGCAAAGGGAAAGCAGTGAGTACAGAGGAGGGTGAACAAACCTCAGTAGTTCAATAAGCTAACTATAATAAACTTGGCACGACGATATAGTGGATCTGAATGTTGTAACAGCTCCAAAAATGTGGCAAAAAGTGTCTTAATGAACAATACCATAGTGCCATAGCCAAGGATAGATAAAAGAGCAGAGAAACCACTTCTTTGCAGCAAAATTCAACTAGAATTAAATAAAAACCCCATTAATATGGTCTAAACTGTTGATAGGAACAAGTGTTACAAATGCAGCCCAGAAGTAAAGGTGTATGGAATTGATAAAAATACAAGGTATATATATGAATGGTTGAGCTCCCAAGACTTACATACAAGATGTCATCCAGTATTCATAAGTGTGAAGTGCATGATCGATTCAACAATCAAAAGATTCTGCCATTAGACAGAAAAATTCAAGGTGGCAACTTAAGAATTACTAAAGTGAACTAGGCAACTTTATTTTGTTTGTGAAAATTTGTGAGTATGAATGGAATTTGGTATATTATAGGATAAGAAGTTTAAGCATAACTGTGATCGTAATTCAATTTATGAATTTAAAATCAAAAGAGAAGCCAGAGAGAAAGTCGTACTCTTATGAGAAAATTGATTATCATCTCTTCCATAGCTGCATTAGGTTTGAACTCTTCATCTGGTTGCCCAGCAGATCCAGTGGTTTCAATGTTAGGAATCGAAGAGGCACCACCTGGAGACACGACACAAATGGATTGCAGACCAGGTTCAACCTTTATTTGCTTAGAATCTTCAGAAAATGTAGATCCATCAAGGGAAGGCCGTGGATCCACTGCAGTTGAAACATGACTCAGTACATCGGTATTATGGCCCATGCCATCATTATTAGAACCTTTCTTCAAGTCATTTTGCCTTTGTTTTTCCCAATTGACAACCAACCCAGCAAGTTCAATAGCAAGACGCCTATTTTCTGCTGCAGTATTATATGGTAATCCAAGGCGACTGAGAGAATTCACCATCTGAGGGACAAATTGTGCTCTGCAGCTGTAGAAGAGATCTGAGTGGCGGACAATGAGCTGGAATATGTGGATAAGATTGGGAACTGAGTGACCTTCCTCAACCAGGATTTTCTTCGTGTAACGTATCCATATTGGCATACGGGAATCACCAAGAGGCAACCTTCGTGGAAGTGCCGGCATTAGTATATCAAGGGCTTGTCTGACCAACAGTTTATTCTCTGGTTGGCAAGTCCTTAATAGAGCGACAAAAACCTATATTTTCAAATTGTTGTTAAATGTGGTGTGATTGACTGAAGGAAACAATATATCAGTGCATAAACAAATGTCATTAAATGCATCACACGATCAGTCAACCAGATTTTGCAGAAGCCCATCCCATAACAGTAGGGGAGTGAGTTTTATACTCCACTGAGGTTTTGTTGGGAAACTATCAGTGATTCAATCGTCTTGGGCAGCTAGGACTTTCAATCACCAAAGTTAATAGTCCAAGTTAAGTTGTTTCCGTTGTGTAACACTGACTAAAAAGCACATATCACAGGCAAATGACACAGCGACAAACAAGAGTAAAAGAAAAAATTATGCTCTTGAAAATATGTAACAGAAGCAAAACCAGAAACAAGAAATTAAGAAAAACCTGCATATAAACTAGGAACCACAGCTGATATTCAGAACTTCAGTGTGTAGTATTCAAGCATACTCATGTCACATCATAAAGCTTTTTAATGGGATTATGACAACATGTTTGGAGGGAGTATGTTAAGCCTCTGGTTGGATCAAAATTTTGATAAAAATTTAAGTCAAAGTCAAAGTCAACAATTTAAGTCAAAGTCACACATTTCATGGGACCTACAACTTTTATCAACTTTTCAACAACACAATTCATCAACTTTTTATCAAAATTTACTAAAAATCAATATTTAGCTACATCAAACAGGAACTAAATGCTTAAGCTATATATTATGATGAAAAAATTACGCAATTACCTGCAGTATAATTTTCTCTGGGGCTTGGTAGGCCTCCAAAAAGTGGCAAACATTGACAAATGCCCACTGCTTACTAGCACTATCTTCACGCTTGAGATGATTCCAACCAAATTTGATAAGTTCCTTCCTGTGGAGAACAAGGTCATTCTGAAGGTGCTTGAGAAGCAGAGTAGCAAGCTGCAGAAGCTCAATCCTCAAGGGCTCATCATAATCAGCAGAAACCTACCAGAATAAAGAGAAATGAATGCTCAGTCCCCAAATAACAGCAAGATAAACTTGTTAACAATACCCCCAATCGTCAAACCTTTGAACACAGAACAAATTATTTACCTCTTCTGGAGCGTCAAGCAGCTTGTCAACAATTATCTTGATCGTAGCTGCATCAATGACCTCCCAAGTTTGGCCATTTTGAAAAGTATGAGCTAACATTGGTAGAATGAGCATTTGCATTACAATTACCGTATGATCATGGCCTAATTGTTTTAATTGAAAAATGTTGAGAAAATGAAGCAGTAAAGCTTTTTTCATGTTGGGTGGATAACCCTCAGCAACCTACATGGGAAAATAATATTCAATTAGCTCACAATTAGGGAAAAAAAATTAAAACGATCAGAGAATATCAAATATTTTAATTATGAAAATAATGATCCCAAACACGATATATCTTGAACATACCTCAATAATATAGAACTCCTTTAAGAAAGTGAAATCTATGCGAGTTCGAAACAGGAAGATGGAAAGAACTTCAAATAACACATTAACCTCCGATCTATCATGTCTCAAGTAATTCAGATAACATTTGATTAGCCACTTGCTTTCTTTCACCTGCACTTATTTACCATAATTTCAAGAGTCAGCTAGTATATAGAAAATTTAATCATTAATATTATGAGCAAATGCACTGAATTAGATTGATGAATAATGAAGTCCTATGTAGAGAAGGACAGAGACACCTCACAAGATTTCATTTGGGTCTTAGTATGTATATCTAGAAACTCTAAAAGATCCCATGCCCTGTTAGAACAGAGACACGCCTCACAAGAAAACTATTTCAATGGAGACACAGACCAATCTCTAACCACCTAGAATACCCAAAATAACTTAACCCAACATACCTCTCAACTTGTGACAAATTCCAAGGATATACTAAAAATATTGAATTTCTGAGAACGATAAAATTACCAGACTTCAGTAAAAACATAAGAACTCACACAGAAAATCATTGAAGGTCTTTTTTGTGCCTACAAGTAAAGATTATTTCAGTAAACATTGTTACTTGAATAATTCAGTTTGCTACGATATACCAAGTTCCAACCTTTGAGAAATAGCATGCCACGACACCTATAATAGGTCCCTAACACAAACAACTATAGTTACCAACAAACCAAATATGTCTTGTATTTTTTCAGTCGTTATATATATCTTTTCTTGGCAAAGCATATGTGTAAATAATGTTTATAATTGCATATTAGATATGGTTTATAATGTGATATTTATAATTTATGTAAAAGATCATGAGGGTGGCAACCATCAACAGGCTCAGAAAAGGTTTAGGAAATAAGAGTATAAATAAACTGATACATGATACATACTAGCTTATATGGGTGGGATCAGGGAAAGACCCTGGATAGGTATACAGTTCACTTAAGAGTGACAAAAAGTACTAACAACAAAAGATTTAGTATATATATTAAATAACACTTGGATAGATTGCAATTTAACTTACTTGCGTTAAGTTCAATTCCTGCTCATTTTGCAATCGGGAAATTCTAGCTGGGGACTTCCATAATAGAACCAAGGTATCAAAAACGACACGATTACCGTGCAACCAACCAGGCATCAACTTAACCAGAGTCTTTACTAAAGCAAGACCATGAAAATAAGCATCCGATGCGGCGCGAGAAGTTGGAACCGGTTGATTAGAATTCTCGCTTTTAGGAGTAACAAGCCCTTCTTCACTCACTGTAGCAGAATGATTGAAAGATGCCTGGGCAGTTGATGCATCGGATTTTTGCAAATATTCAGGGAAAGCACTTTCTATTATCTTTTCTGGTGTCTTTGCAAGTTCTTCTCTCAAAGGTTGGCCAGCATCTGAGCGTATTATATACATAAACCTGGATTAAATAATAAGTAATTAAGAAGGAAAAACCATCATTGGTGATTTCAACTAGGATGGACCAAAGTCAAGTGTATTCAACTTACCTCCTGAAATACTTGTGTTGAGACAATCGAGCAAGGAAATAATCAACAGCAGCAGTGGGATAACGATTAAGAAATTTCGAAAGTGGAAGGCGATATGGACTGTTGATCTCACTATAAAACTGCCCAGGTGGGAGGGTAGCTTCAAGATCAATAGTCAAAGTTACAAGCTCATCAAGAAATTTCCCAGCTGCAGAAGGAAGCAGGTGGAAAAGCTCGATGATAGCTGCAAAAATGATCAACTAGAATCAATAGAAAGAGGGATAGATACTTATGTATGATAGAAGAGTGTACTAGTGTGTCACTGATCATGTAAAATAGCAAAACTCACCAGCAGCTATTTTTGGTTCTTCACCGGCCTTCCAAGATTTCTGGCTCTGAGCAAGTTTCTCAGGTTCCAACCATTTCTTAAGATGCTCTAGCAATTTACCACCCAACGTAACATTGAACCAGTTGGACAGAAGTTCAAGCAAACGAGCTAGACCTTGCAAAAGAGGCATGCTGAGATTTTTGGTGTGTGCCAAGTTGACTAATATAGGCCTCAAACTGCTCTGAAGAAGTTCTTTTGGCATCCTTTGCTGTAGAATAACCTAAAAGATGATTAAAAAAAGAGCTCATTTAGAAGATCATCGGAGTATATATTAGAAAAATAAATAAGAAACATCTGCTATTATAACTAGAGATGATTAATAATCAAAACTGAGATTCTTATTCAGAGCAATCAACACAACCATAGTGTCCAACACTCAATTTGTTTAAAATAGAGTACGCTGTAATCCTAGGGACCATAGTGATGACATTTGATTTGGATGGAATTTATGGAAAATAAAGTCCTGCTTCAAAAAATAATGAATCACAAAGATTCCATACAAGTATCAAAGGAATATCATAAATGAAATTATTATAAGGAAAATAATCAATATGAAAGAATCTCTCGTCACCAAAAATATATGATTATGAAATCATCGAGTAGCCAGAACAGTAAACAGCTTATCTTCGTCCTTCGCTCCATATGTACATGTCAAAGACACCCTATTTTCATTTTATTTTTTTTTTTTCACATGATTCTAATTAGCAATCACAGGACCAAATTAGTTGTCGGACATTACCCAACCAAAATTCATGACAGTTGGAACTTAAAACTATACACTTTGAAAAGAAACACATGTAAGAGCACAGAATAATTTATATTAGAGGCGTGTGATTTGTTTGGAGATTTCCTTATATAATTAGTCTCCTTGTTTAATTAATTTTCCTTTTGTACAGTTATATTTTCCTTGTATGTAATTGTAAATCTCTATATATATATGAAAGGCAAAAAAGAGGAATGATTATCGAGCAAAATTGTCCTGGCATTAGAGCCATATAATCACTTACTCGTGCGTGCGGGTTGGCTCTCTGTTCATATTTATTGTGGTCGGAGTCTCGGGCAGTCACCTCTCGGTTCATAGTAATCTCCGATCGAAGCTTGCGTCTCAGGTAGTGTAAGCGACAAATTCTTGGTTCTTCTCGTCGGCATCATCTCTTTTTTTTTTTTTTTTTTTGCGGGGGGGGGGGG
>CAIGRN010140361.1:0-22918 GCA_903798345.1 Fraxinus anomala
TATGTCAGCCAAGTGTAAAATAATTGAGATAGAAATAAGCCCATCAATTTCTTATTTTTGTTCTTTTGAAAAATCAGCTGGAAAGTTGCCATCAATGGCTTGTGAAACATTTTGTTGAATCAAAATACCTCTCATTTTTTTGTTGCCGAATTGAAAAGTCACATTTTCCGTTAAAAGTTCCCAAATCAAAATTGTGTGTTTTCATTTTTAATAATCAATCAAAAATACAAGATCACAATTCGTAAATATACACCGTTTTAGATTCCTAAGATTTCGTAAGATTCTCGATCTTAGATTAAGAGAATATTCAAACGGGTAAGGTCTAGATATTCTAATAACTTAACAGTACAATAAGAGATATGTTGAACAAACAGTTTCACTCAAGATTTATCACAAAGATAATATGTTGAAATTTATCAAATAAACAATTTTAAGCAAGTAGCAACTAAGAAGAAGTAGTTCCTAATTTCTAGCACAGACAATGGTTACCCCACACGGTACGTTCTAGTGCTGAAAATTAAACGAGATTAGCCAATTTATTAGAGCGGACCTATTCGAATCCGTAAATTACGAGAAATATGATTTTAACACTTTATGGCAACCACTATTTGACCTAAAGTATGCCGTAACCGATCAAATGCAAAACTTAATCACGAATGCACGGGGGCAAAATTGTCCAGATTTCACTGTATCACCTGAAACAGAAAACTAACATCACAAACACGTTTGAAATCTTGTTAGGATAACATTGTCTGAAGAGGCCTTCGATGAAGGAAGCCACACGCGCCTTTCCGGAATCACCACACGCCGTCGCCGGGCACCGTCAACTCCACGCGCCGTACCTCCAAAACCTCCTCCACCTGCACGTCTCAAATCCAGTCTCCGTTTCACTAATGGGCTTCTGAATTGTTCGAAAATCAATTTTGGAGGTCTTGTTTCTTTATAAAAAAATCTGGGCAAATTTTAACTGGTTTTTCTGACGATTTTTGGATTTGTTTTCGTCGAAAATCCACCACCAACGTGGCTCTGATACCAAATGTTGAAAGTAAAATCGATCACCAAATATTCCAACCTCAGCATACCGCCAATATACTGAATTAAACACCACAAAGTATCAAACCCAAAACCACAAATCACTTCCAAAATCGACTGCTTTCTTGGCTCGCCCACTAAGGACAAATGTAAGTGATGTTGAAGCACACAATAGCCACAAAAGGCTAAGGAAAAATGAGACAATAAGACACTGCAGAAGAAAGCACCAAGCACTGACGTAATAATATTGCTCAAAGGAAGAAGAAAACAACCATTCATTCACATGCACAGCCACATGAAACGTGGGCAGCATATATAGCATTAGGTGGGCTTTAGGTCAAGCAATAGTTAGGCCCAAGTAGTAATTGGTAATAGGTAAATGGGCTATTAACCTAAAAAGTCATTCAAGATTTATGGGTCGGACCATGAGTAGTACTAATTAAATTATGCTACTTCAAATTGTCCAAATAGATTGTAGAATTAGTTTGAACAATTGTGGTGTCGATATTTTATTTCAATTATCTGATCGATACCGACTGAATAAACTATGACTTTACATCATCATCCGGAAGGTCGTTTGACAATAATTTGCCTAACACTTATCTTACTCATCATGATTTTATGTCACATCCTATATCTTATCATATATTTAAATTAAATTCTAATACCAATTGAACAACTAACACTCTTAAAGTGAATAATAGGTATCACATAACAGTTTAAGCACACATATTATATTATTATCAAAATCTACTAAAGTTTTAACTTTAATCTTTAGCAAACAAGACTAATATATTATTATTATTATTTTCTATTTCATCATTGCAATGATATTAGTAGAGAGCCTAGTCTTATCTAACAAACAGAAGCTCCTCCATCAAAAAACAAAGGATGAACCGCATTAAACTTGTAGTCATTAATTCAATTTCAAGAATTTATAGTCCGTATATCGATTTTTTGATGAGTAGTGCAAGATTAAAGATGATAGGCACACACACATATACGGAATTTTCATGAACAATATCATTAGTGATTATTAACGCACACGTGTCAATGATTATCATCAACAACATTGTTCGACGATTCTTTGGTGACTTGGCAATCACCAATAGTGTTTTTATGTTAAATTATTATAAACGATCAAATTGACAAATAGTTCATAAATGAGGGGTCAAAGAAAATTATCCAGACTACAGGGGCTTTACTGGTACTTTTCTACACCTAATGGCACACGATACTTTCTCCCTGACGTTCCTCTTGTAACACTTGCTAGTACGAGTCCTAGACATTCTCCCAACATCAGTGGCGGCGGCGCGTGTCTCAAACGAGTTTATAATCAACCGTAATCTATTATAACTTTCCGTGCGATGAACTCTGCCGATGAGAATTTCGAGCTGAGAGAAATTCAACGACTCGAAGGCCACACCGATAGGGTTTGGAGCGTAGCATGGAAACCGGCAACTGGAGGCAACGGCGTTCCTGCAGTACTCGCTTCTTGTAGCGGAGACAAAACCGTCTGTATTTGGGAACAAAGTCCCGCCACAGGCTCTTTCCAGCAAAAGGTTTCATTTTTCTCTTCTATATTTATTTCAAGCTACTGTTTACCTCCCGTGAGAAGTGTCCACACGAGAAAAAAAAATTATGCTGTCATAACATAAATTGCAAATTTAAGTGTTACTATTTCAATTGACTGAGTTTTGATTTTTCCAACTATTTGGAACGGTTAGCCTTCAATTGACCACCAAATTTAACTAATACCAGCTAAAATCGACAATATATAAGGCAAATTGATAGTATTTTTATCAATTTCTTATGATAAAACAAAAAATAGAGCAAATGGGAAAAAGAGAGAGAAATGGAGGACAGTTTGCCATCCAAAATAGAACATAGAATTTGCAATAATGAAAGAGGCAATGGAAATCACAGTGACCGTTCTACTTGCTTATTACAACTTAAAACTTAACTGTATTAATTTGACATGAGCTGTAAATTCTCTTTCTATGACATCTCTCCCCCCTTATTTAAACCTTGTCTCCAAGGTTTAATAGTTAGACATGTCTCCTAAATGAACTCTGCATCTTCTTCTGGATTCTTTTCTTCAATCATAGTATAAAAGGGTGCTACAATCCCATAATTCTTCCCAAACTACTGCTCTAGCTTATCTTCAGAGATCTATTCTGAGGCTCATAAAACTGAGAATGTCTGTGAGCAATAAAGTTAAGTAGACCAGACAATACCCAATACAGGAAGCAGCCCATACTTTTGATATGGGATTCAAGTTTCATACCTTGCAATAGTACCATGACATAATGCTACTTTGCAGGCAGTCTTGGAGGAGACACACACTAGGACTGTTAGATCGTGCATGTGGTCGCCATCTGGAAAATTGTTGGCGACAGCAAGTTTTGATGCCACCACTGCTATCTGGGAAGATGTTGGGGGTGATTTTGAATGCATTTCCAATTTAGAGGTATTATTTATGATTTTATATCTTAATATCATCTCCTTAATTTAAATGTGGCCAAGTTATCCAAATCTGTAATATTTATATCTTAGTTTTCTGACATCTTTTATTTATTCGATTAAACATGGTTCTTATTACCCTAATATGATAAAAAATGTCATTTGCATCAGGGTCATGAAAATGAAGTTAAAAGTGTTTCTTGGAATGCATCTGGCTCACTTCTTGCAACTTGTGGACGAGACAAGTCAGTGTGGATATGGGAATTATTACCCCATAATGAATTTGATTGCGTTTCAGTGTTGCAGGGACACACTCAAGATGTTAAAATGGTCCAATGGCATCCCTCTATGGATATTTTGTTTTCATGTAGTTATGACAACACTATTAAGGTATTTATAGAAAAAGGAAAAAGGATATTTTAACTGCGTTTAAGATATTCAAGTTTGTTAGTCTACCTGCCATATTTATCAATATACCTTCTGTTTGGTTCAACATATTGGGTATTGCTAAATAAGACACGTCTAACTCCTGTAGGTCTGGGCAGAGGATGGGGACAGTGATGATTGGCATTGTGTTCAAACATTAGGTGAATCCAACAGGTACTTGTTGATATTTCATGGTTGTGTGTCCTGTGCTTCACTAGCCTATAATTTTTTTACATTGCTTTAAATGTATGATTGTGCATCAATAAGTGATGGAGATTGTCCGTAATTTTCAAAGTCTCATATAAATGATTTCCTGCATTTTCAGTGGACACACATCTACTGTCTGGGCTTTATCTTTTAATGCCAATGGAGACAAAATGGTTTCCTGTAGGTATGTAGGGCACTCCTTAATGCTTACTTGTTCCCATTTAATATATAAATGATAACTTTAAGGCAGCGTCTTATAAGTCTGTTTCAATCATGACATAGAACGGTAGTTGTGAAGACACTTTTAATGCAGTTAAATTGATTTTGCAGTGATGATCTTACCGTTAAGGTATGGGGCTCTGACATTATGAGTATGCATTCGGGAGATGGAAATGTAACTTGGTGAGCTGCATAGCCTATGTGTCTGATTCTCCATCTTTGCATGTTTTGAGATGTATTTTTTTTTCTTTCAAAGATTTACCTTTTAGCAGCTAGATTCTTGAAAACAAAAAGATTTTTAAACTTACTTCAGAGCCTTGAATGATGAAATGCTTATTATCTCTCTATTTTATCCACCTGTATGAAAGGATTGCATGCTTTATTGTTTAGCACTTGTCAAATGACTAACAATCGAAGAAAGTTTAAGGGGAACTGATGCGGACATCACGATTTATGTTATTGTTGATTTTTATTAATTACGTTTTTATTATTATTGGGCTTGTAGTAGTGGGTTGATCCAAGCTCGTCACTAGTAGGTTATGTTTTTACTATTTATTGGATTTCCACATTGTAATTTAGAGAGTTGATGAATATGATTAAATGAAATGGCTGCTGCCAACGCGTTCTTCCCTTTCCCTTGATTCTTCCCCTCTCTTTCAGCCTTCTTCTGGCTTCATTTGCTTTCTTCTTCTTTTTTCTCTTTTGTTCTTTTAGTTTGATAATTAATTCCCTATTCATCCTGATACCAAATTTGATGTAGGACAAAATAAAATAATTAATGGAGAATGAGAAATAACTCGACAGAGGAGGAAATTAGAGGTAGGAATGGCAAAAGAAGGGAAAGAAGAACATGGGAAAGGAAGAAACTTTGGCCACAATCACAATTATTTTTATTCAATCAACTGTCTAAATTACAATGTGAAAGCCATATAAATAGTAAAACATAACTGTACTAGTATTGGATTTGGGGCAACCCAATAATACAAGCTCAATAATAAAACAAAAATAATGAAAAATCCCTAATAAAAAAATGATGTTCTTGTAGTAGTACTGTAGTGGGTTGGCCCAAGTCTCACTAGTAGGTTAGGTTTTTACTATTTATTGGATTTTCACATTGTCATTTAGACAGTTGATGAATATGATTAAATGAAATGGCTGCTGCCAACGATTCCCTTTCCCTTGATTCTTCCCCTCTCCTGGTCTTATTCTTTTTCTTCTTCTGGCTTCATCTGCTTTCTTCTTCTTCTTTCTCTTCCGTTCTTTTAGTTTAATAATTAATTCCCTATTCATCCTACATCAGGAACGTAACTAGGAGAAGAAGTTAGAAGATAAAGTATACCAGTTGGTAGATCAAATTAATGTGGTTTGAGGTCCTTGTATAATGTTTGATTTCACCTGACATTTGAAAGAGATGAATTTGGATTGAATATAACATCAGCAATCTCAAGTTTATCTGAATAAGGTTTAGCGTCTTGCTAGAATTGTTTTTGTTAGTTGTAGATTGCTTTCACAATGTTGCTTCCATGTTAGGTTGTTTGCTGCATCCAAATTAAATTAGTTGATATTACTACTCAAGCCAAAATGTATCAAGTGAATTATTAAAAGTTGCATTGCAGTATTTTTCTTTAGCTATTTTGTTGCCTTGATCCTTTTTTTAAGTCCTTATTTATGTGTTTCCATATGCTCTAATATGTCGGTGCCATGTCATGGCGTCATGCACACAGATCAACACCCATCATGTCCCGAATCTCTTCTCCTCCACCCCTCCCTTAAAGGAAAATATAGGTTTAGCAGACTGGCAGAGAATGCATTGGGTAAACTGGAAAGGAAGAACTGAACTGAATTAACCCTTATCCCATACTTTTCGCGGTTTGGCCACATGGATCCTCCCCTTCCCCCTTGTTTCAAGGTCCCCCGTTAAATTTAAACGACATAGGCTCAAAACCATTTTACTTGCCTCATTCCGAGGCAGACTACATCAATTCTGCTTATTCTCTGTATTATATTTTTCTTAAAACCTAATTTGTAGTTTGTGTCCAGTATTTGATATCAAAGTAGGCAAATGTATTGGGGCCAACTTTTACCTACCCTCATTTGTGAAAATTGGGCACGTCTCAGGTCTATGATGTTAAAATGAATCATGTGAGGGGTGCGATGGAGACAAGATTTAAATAAATAAATTCATTCACACTTTAAAAGCTTAAGCTTTTAGACGAGGTAGCTCAAAGCTTTTAGATGAGATAGCTCAAGTCTTCAAAAATTACTAATTTCACTATGCAAGGGAACTATAATGTTTTGCATTATTAAACTCCAAAATGTTGGTGTTTTTCTGTTTATGTCTAGCATTCTGACCTGATATCACCATGCTCTTTTTTTTTTCTTCATCACAAGTTTCTCTAATGATAGTATATTGTTCATAGTATATCTTCGTTCTGCAAAATTAAATGCACTTTTTACAGTTCAGTACTAAATTTGATCATTAATTAAAAAAAAAAAAGGAAAGAAAATAGAGGTGGTAGAGAAGATACTGGTATAACGGAGGGATCTTAATCTTATATAATGTTGAACAACTAAACTCAATTAATTCTTATCTCTTACTTATAAAGGGTCAGCTATATGGATCTTCCTCTTCTCCTCTGCTCCATTCGCAGCCCTTTACAAAGTTAAACCCCACTGGTTCAAAACCTTTTTCATTACCTAATTCCAAGTGCTGAACCAAGTTAATTCACTACTAGATCTGGTCCCTTTAATAAAGTCTAAGATCAGTTTGAGTAACATTAAATGTGAAGGTTTAAATCCCATTGTTTTTTGGATGTTTATGAAAATTTTGTTGTCTCGTTCCAATTGAAAATCACCAATATGCAAATGGATAATACATTTTCTTTTGCTTTTGTCAGGGCACATCTTTGTACTCTCTCTGGCTATCACGATCGGACAATTTTTTCTGTCCATTGGTCAAGGTAGCAAGATGCATTCACCTTGTTCACCTTTTTGTCACATTCTGTGGTGTTAATATGTATTAACATATCTTGATGGTTTTTAATTTTCCTGGTTCATGTTTATCCCATTTATAAATATACTGGACTTGTGCTATGCTCATTTGAATCATGGACATTACAGGGAAGGGATAATTGCCAGTGGAGCAGCTGATGATGCTATCCGTTTATTTGTTGAGAGTATAGATGGAATGGTATAAACCGATGTCTCTCCTTATTGTAGTTTTGTTAATGTCTTCTTTCTTTCATGTATCTCTCATTAGTGGGCAACCAATGAATATGTAATCTTTTCAGTCCTTGGCCTCTAGCTTCATGCAACAATCACCAGTCCTTGATTCTGTGCATTATAGATTGTTTGCTGTTACATAATTTGTCATCTTTCCTTGTCTGTGAACATTTGTATCATGTGTATATCTGGGTTTGTATACGTATATAAGTAGAGAAAGCTCCAAAAAATTTTATGGCCTGTTTGGTATGACTTTTGCTTTTACTTCTTAGAGGAGAGCTCCTGAGAAAGCTACTTTAATTAGTATTTGAAAACTAATTTTTAAAAGAGTTTTTTCTTCCTGAAGAGCTTTTAGAAGCGACATTAGGCCAGCTTCCTCAGAAAGCTCTTTTAACTAAAAGAAACATTGTTATAATATTAACCAAAGATGTCCAAAAGCAGCTTTTGGGCTTCTCAAAAACCATACCAAACGGGTGCTTAGTATGTTTTATATTTGCTTCATTAGTTACATATTAATTTAGAGGGTGTTTGGTGGAGATTAAAATTAGATTTTTAGTAGATTGTGATAGAAGTTTTTGAAATGTGTGGTTGAAAAGTTGTGGGATCATAAAAGATGTGGTTAATATTGATTGTTTGACTTTGATTTAGATTAAAATCCGATTTTAATTCAAAACAAACAAGGCAATAATTTCCATTTGCAAAATTTGCAAGAAATCAAGTTTTTTATCTTTATTGCGTAGTGCAAGTATGTTATTTGCTGACTCATGGAGGGTGGCACATTTGTCTTTCTTTTGAAAGAATCCTTGACATGACATTTAGGCATATCACGGAACTTCCGAAATGCCAGACAAGAGGACGCTCATGAATACATGGTGAATTTGCTTGAATCTATGCACAAATGCTGCCTTCCTTCAGGAGTGCCAAGTGAATCACCTAATGCTTATGAGAAAAGTTTAGTCCACAAGATATTTGGTGGTTGCTTACGTAGTCAGGTAATTTTCTGCATGTTTTCTAGAACTGGAGAAATATTAAGTAGTGTTGGATATAATTAGAAATATGAAATTGAGATTAATTGAAAAAAAAAATGGGTATTTGGATTCTTTATATGCTTCACACACAAAAATGTTTGCTTTATTGCTGATGATACTTGTTGCATTTTTCAGGTTAAATGCATGCAGTGTTCTTATTGCTCTGACAAATTTGATCCATTCATAGATCTTAGTCTAGAAATAATGAAGGCAGACTCATTATGCAAGGCACTTACTCATTTCACGGCTAAAGAGCAGTTAGATGGAGGTGCAAGGCAGT
Organism: Fraxinus anomala; assembly: GCA_903798345.1. NCBI lineage: Eukaryota > Viridiplantae > Streptophyta > Magnoliopsida > Lamiales > Oleaceae > Fraxinus > Fraxinus anomala. The sequence continues at coordinate 8,878 of CAIGRN010140361.1, forward strand.
ACCAGTGTGAGAAATGCAGAGAGAAAGTTAAGGCTCTCAAGCAGCTAACTATTTATAAGGCACCCAATGTCCTCACGATTCATCTGAAGCGGTTTGGTTCACATGTACAAGGGCAAAAAATTGACAAGAAAATTGAGTTTGGTCCTGCATTGGACTTGAAGCCATTTGTAACTGGTCCCTATGTAAGTTTCTATGTGGTTAGTTATTAGAGATTTCAATTTTTTAGCAATTCTTATTTGATTCATGTAACTATAGTAAGAGTTTCTTCAGTCATCTACTTAGGATATTTAATTTAATACTTCATTGATTGAAATTTTGGAGAAATGGTGATGATGAATAAAATTTGCCACCATCCATAGAACTTGGGATTTGAAAATAATAATTAAAATGGAAGAATGGAATATGGGCTGGAAACTTGTACGCTGTTGTCTCTCCAGAACAGTAGCACTCTGCTTTTTTGGCCAACCTCTGAAATTTAACTTGTTTACATGTTCTTGGTGTGATCTCATTGCTTGAGCATCAGTTTTTGAGAATAAAATTATCAACATGCATTCAAGATTTTCATGAACCATAGGTGATAGGATTACACCGAGGTGGATTAAATGGAGAAGTACATCAGAGATTTTCATGTGGTTGGAAGATTCCTATAGGTATGGCAAAAAGGCAAGTTATACAGAACAACGCTGTTTGAAAACGCGCCCGAAGTTTATGTCTTGAGGTGTGCTTCACGTCAAGGCTTCATTCTAAAACAGCTCTCTTTAATAAGAGTTAACTGATCCCAATAGAAATAGTTAGAAGTGGCTAAGATAGACCAAAATTAACACAATCTGATACAGTTGCAAAATACAAACCCGTGAGGGGGTCCAGAATTTGAGGAACTGAAAGCTAAGGAACTGGGCTAGCTTGGTGGACCTGTCTTATTGCATTCCTCAATGATGATTTCAATGGATATTTGTTTATATGAAGCTATGGATTGGATGGAGAGGACTCATGTAAATTACAAATTTACTGGATTTAAGGTCTAGTTTGTTGTTGAATAGTGACGCACTGAAAAGCTATAAATATGATTTGTTGGTACACTTTGGAGCTTTGGGTTAAAATTTGGATTTGCATAGGCTGTTTCAGTCAATGTTCTACCATAGCTTTCAGCTGAAATAGAAATTGATTTCTTTTACTGATGCTTAGATCTGTTTGTCTGGTTATTGGAACCAGCCTAGTGTTTCGAGGTTCTGTAATTAATGCAAAACAAGTGTTTCCAGTAAGCCTACTGCCGACTATTAAATTAAATCCATCATGTCTGATGGTACTTATTTGACATCTTGCCCTACATATGTTTGTTGCTTGAGTTTTCTTCCTGATTTCTGTTTTCCTTTTCAATTTAACAATTATTCTTCCATATTTCAATACATTGCAGGATGGGGATCTGAAATACACTCTCTATGGTGTTCTGGTTCATGCTGGTTGGAGTACCCGTTCTGGCCACTACTATTGCTTTGTTCGTACATCAAGCGGCTTGTGGTATTCTCTTGATGATAATCAGGTAAAAGAAGATAATATTTGCTGAGGTATCCAATATTTATGTTCATTCAAGTGACATTCATGTTTTGATCAGCTTCAAATGGTTTAAAATCTTCTCCAGCTTGTGAATATTCCGATTATGATACCTTTTCTATCCCACGCAATGACTTCCTCATCGAGTTACCTTTGCATTAACAGGTTGTCCAAGTTAATGAAAGGAAAGTTTTGCAGCAGAAGGCATACATGTTATTTTATGTTAGGGATAGGAGAAATTTTGCTTCAAAGAAACCTGATGTTATCCAGAAAGAAAATGTGGTCATGAATGCCTTGGGAAAAGTAGCAATTTCGAAAAGTGTGGCACATAGAGATTTACTTAACACCAATACACTGAAGAAGACTCCAATGAAAGAGAGCTCTTTTCTGAAAGTAGATGGCTCGATGGCTATTGAGTGCTCATCTCTTAATAGGGATCCTTTGTCAGAATCTTTATTGGCAGTTCCATCATCTAAGGATTCAGTAAAGGGCCTTTTTGCTGTGAATAAAACTGCTGGAAACCATCTAGCACGTGCAGTTTCTTCAGCTGTCTACAATATGGGCAGCTGTCACCAGAAGGACTCGAATGAATCTATTATGGTACCGTCTGACTGTAATGGACCCCAGGTTTCTATTGACAAGAAAGAATTGAGTGATTCTGTTGTCATAGCTTCCTCCTGCAATCAGGACACCAGTGGCAAGGAAGATCTGAGCAACCCAGTCAACAAGCCATCAAATAGCAGTGCATTTGCACTATCCAGAAATGGGTGCAATTCAAATGACACTAAATCTGAAATGGTAATTGGTTGTATTAGTTGAATATGACATGGTCGGCTTCCCTTTATTCTTTAATCAACATATATTTTCCCTCTTTTCTTTAGCAACTATATGGTTTCAGACAGTTTGTAACTTCCTTACCCTCTTTATAAAATTTCAGTGTGACAGCAAGGCTATGTCTCTGGAAACACCTGAGGAAGCATCAAACAAAATTAGCTGTGTGAAGTCATCGAAGCAAATCAGCATTAAGGAGAGTCAGGTAAAATCGTTTTCTTGCATTGGGCTTCACAAAGCATTTTTGTGCTGAAGTTATATGTATTTTTATCTCCTCCAGAGTTTACTAACAATCGTAATTTTCTAGGTTGGAGGTTCCCCTGGGAAGGGTTTCGATTCAGTTGCTAAAGAAGCTAATCATATTAGGCAGAGAACGATAAACATTGAATCTGAATCATTATATGGGTTACCAGTCACCACTGAATGCATGTCGATCAGGAAAGCAAATATGAAAAAAGTCGTACTCAAAGTGAAAAGCAGGCCATTCAAGTGTCAGGTTTCCAAGATGAAACTCAGCTCTAACATCATATTTGGTGCGGCCTTGTGCCTGCAAAAAAAGAAGCGCAAGAAGAGAAAGCATCTCACTGTACAGAATAAGAATGCCTGTCGAGAGCATTTTTCGGATGGGAATAACCTATCGTCAAATCTTGTACCATCCTCTTCTGACCAATCATTACTTGTATCCTTTGGACATTCTAAAAGGAAGGAAGCGGATTGGGGCTCCAATGATAAAGATAAAAGGTTGGGTGTGCAAAATTTTACTGACAAAGGTAAAATATCAAGGGATGTTAGTAATGATGAGTTTATAGTGAGAGTTGATCAGAATGAAGCCGTGCTTTCAACTGATGAGCAACTGCAAAACGGTCTTCAATCTACCTCGGATGGGAAGCAGTCTACTGCCCAAGGATCCAATTGTTCAGGAGATAACAGAACAAAATCGACACCCAATGGTATAATGAACATGCTCACCAGAGGTTTAGAGGAGATAACTGGTTAGTAGTGACTCTTTATTTCAAGTACACTTCGATTCTCATCTGGTTATCTTATGATTTTGAAACTGCAGGAAGCACCAATAACCAATTAATTATTTTCTTTTCATCTTTGTTTGCCTGAGTTCAGTTGCACGCTGGGACGACATAGATATTCCTCCATCACGGATGACAGAATCAAGGGGACTGGAGACCGTATGCATTGGTTACATTGGGGATGAATGGTAAGTGTGCATTGTAACAAAATCAAAATAGTACATGGTTTGTTGAAATATGATTTGATAAGAGAAAATATATATATGCCGGTTCATTATAATCAGGAACGCAACTCTTAAATCATCACATTCTTCTTAAAGAACTCCCCCTAATGCGTGTACTCTCTTTACCCAATAAAAGTTATAGTTTCCCTACTTGCTCTCAATAAACTTGATAAGTGAGTGAAGAATTTTTTAATTTTTTTTTATTACTCTTTGTTATTAATCTTTATGAATGTGGAATAATATAAACTTGAAATGAGATACAAAATGCTTATTTTATCCTGTTTTAAATTAGAAGACTGCAACTTAGACTTCATCATTAGTTCGAATGTGTATTCACACATTCAATCATAGTCTTTCTGTGTATGCCAATCTTCCCATTTCCTTACTTTAGTAACATTTTGGAATTTAAGTGAAGGTTGCAATGTGGAATTTAAATTGTTCGGTGAAACATAGGCTACTACAATCCTTTCCATTATCCTTGCTTCAGATAAATTCCCAAGAAATATCTCTGTATAATTTATTCATGGCATCCATTTCTATCAACAGGGATGAAGAATATGACCGCGGGAAAAGGAAGAAGCTAAGGAGCTCCAATATAAACTTCGACGGGCCAAATCTTTTCCAAGAAATTGCAACAAAAAATGCAAAAAGAAAGAAGGCAAAGCTCAACAGAAGTAGCTCTGGAAACCAACCCTTTAGGATATGATGGAATAGTCGGCAAAAGCCATCTCTTCCTGGTGAGAAAGCCTGATTTATTGGTTGCATATATTTTTTTCAGTAATTATTGATTTGGGGAGCTTAGGGAGGAAGTCGTTACAAAGGCTTGAGGAAATATCGGTTTCCATTTTTCCCCTTCGCCCCTCAAATGGTTCTTTTGTCTTCTTTTTCTCCCTCTTCCTCGTGTTCTTCCTATTTCTCTTGCGAAAGAAACTGGAAGAGTGGCAGATTAAGTGGTTCTCCATTTTGTCTTGAAAGTATATGGTTTGTATTAAAGCTTAAGGAATACATTTTCGGGATGGATTTTCAGAATCAATTCCATTTTATTTGAATGTTGTCTGGATCGATTTGCTATTGTAAGATTAATGATAACAGGATTATAATTCAATTGAAAAGTATGAAGTTGCCGTATTTCGTTGTTATTATGGTAGTTGCAAACAATTAGATATTGCCTGCAAAAGGAGAATTATAAACAGCATAATGCTACCAACTGAATGTGGGATAGTCTATTGCTACTCTGATGCTTTAGTTAGTTACTGTTCATGAGTAAGAGATTCAGCGAATTTTTGGTTGACATTCTAAAGTGAAATTTCGAGCGCACAGTGGATTAACTTCATGTGATTGTATATATGCATAGAATTATGCTAAGTGTACATTTCATGAGTTACATTTCGCTTTACATTGTGCTATAATTTAAATAGTGTTGGCAAGAAAGTGTACTGTCAAATTATGTACGGATATGAGGCACAATGTTAAAAACGATGTAAAATGAGATGTATATTTAACATGATTGATATGCATATTCTTTTGATTAACAATTTGATTGTAACATGATTGATGTGCGTCGATAATTAATGCTGGCACCTTGTCAGACTTATCATCAAGATTGATGGGGATTTGTTTCTGTATGCAGGATTTGACAAAATCCAGACCCATTTTCTCGTAAATGGACTAAACTAACATAAAATGCAACATAAATTTTTAATTTTCCGATATTGATACATGAAATAAGTGGGGGACATCTTACTCCTCTAAACACACTAATCATAATAAAGTAGTGGAAATTCGGTTACTTTCAAAATATTTCACAAAATTCATGACAACTAGGATCATTTATCTAAAACAACCTCACATTTGACTTGCTGCCTAGGTTTAAAATTTTAGTATAATTTCATCTCGAATGTTAAATTTCTTGTGCATATCAATCAATCAATCAATCTTCTTTTTTTCCCCCATTAAATTTCACAATGGACTGGCATTTGAACTTAAATTCAAGATGCTTGGGTGGTAGTTTAAGAATTCATCATCATATGGCTGACCAGGAATTATTAGCATTTCTTCCATCTAAATTGAGAATGGACTCTTTGAGTTGGCTCACCCAGTTACTCTCACAATTAGGGCTGTAAATGAATCGGATGTATATGCCTATATCCGATCCGATAATTCAACGGAAATTTGATTGTTAAATTCATATCCGATTTGCTGTGTTATCAAATATGCGATCTGATAATCCGATTCGAAATTAATAAAAATTAGGAAAAAAAATCAGTATTGGGATCAAATCATCATACATTAAAAAAAAATTGAAAAATAATTATTAGTTTTTAAAGTTGTAAAATAAATTACAATAATAAATTTAATTAAGAAAAATATAGATATTTATTTACTTTAAATTAGTAAACTAAAATTAAAAAAATCTATTGTCTTTTATAATATTTTACATTTATGTGTATAGTTATTTATTTAATTTGACAACCGGTTCGATACCGATTCAACTTTTTGACCATCGAGTCTCTTTCCTTTTCCAAGTTAATGCCCGAGTCGATTTTTAAAACATTGGTTGAAATCAACTTTTTTTTTATTGAATTTGATTACTTTTTTATTCTAAATTTATTTTTTTCTCATTTATTTATTTTAGTGACAAATAATGTCATAAAAAATTTTTACCAACTCAATTATTTATAACAAATCGGATCGAATTAATCTATATCCATNTTGATTACTTTTTTATTCTAAATTTATTTTTTTCTCATTTATTTATTTTAGTGACAAATAATGTCATAAAAAATTTTTACCAACTCAATTATTTATAACAAATCGGATCGAATTAATCTATATCCATATTTAATCTATTTAGTTAACAAATTATTGGATTCGAATCTTGATCGGATTATCGGACCGAAACTCTAAATTCATCTCCCATTAATTTCGTATTGAATTCAGATCAAAATCCAATCTATTGACAACCCTACTCGCAATTGTGACTCTTTTTAGTTGCATCACGTGTTACCAAGAATATAAAAGACATAATGACTTGACATCATCTTCACCTTCACGTGACTTGTCGATATCCTCGAGTTGGTTCCGAACTCAACAATCACAGCTTGACAAGAGGGTGGTTGTTCTGATGCCATGTTTATATATTTTAAACTCAAAAAAATTAAAGACAATTAAACCATTTGTCACAATCTACTTGTCCAAAGAGAAACAACAGCCCCACGGATTGATGATCTTGCTTTGGACAGAAGAACCCTTAAAAGCTGTCACAAAAGCAACCATTGTTGCCTTATAAAGCTGGTGCTGATTGGTCAATTTAACCTTCAGTTGTCCCGTGGATTGTGCGGGAACTAAGCCGACCCACATTCAAAGTTCACCTGCCTTGACACGACCTACCTTGAGACGGCCTCCGGTCTGAGGCAGGCCATCGAGAAATATTTCAACACAGAATAACCTCGCCCCTCAGGTCCGTAAGCGCCGCGTTTTCAGCCTCTATACTTGGCTAAACTCATTTTCATACATATATCTACATTTCTAGGTGTGCATGTCACATAAAAATCTTCCTTACAAATACAAATAAGCAATAGCCATGCTGCTAGATAAAGATTTGCATCACAGAACAGCATAGCCTGCCCCAAAAACGGCGAGTTATTCTGAAGAGAAATTCAATTCATCGACCAGTCCACAAAGCTCAAGTTCCATCTCTGAGTTGGCTTTCTCCTTGATGCCATCTTCCTCCACTTCAGCAGCATCACAGTCATGGAATCTAAAGCAACTAATTAAATGGTCATTTGTTATACCAGCAACCTGCATAAATGAGTACACAACTGTAGGGCCCACGCTCCTGAAACCTCGTCTGACTAGGTCTTTGCTTATCATATCAGCTTTGGAGGTCCTAACTGGAACCTGGCGAGGATAACGGAATCTGCCGACTATTGGCTTGCATTTCACGAAGCCCCAAATGTACTTATCGAACGATCCAAATTCATCAATCACCTAATATTATCAAAATCTGCAAAAAGTCAGTCGTACTTGCAACAATTACTATAGTGAGATGATGAGATCAGTGGCTAATGAAGAACAACTTACCTAACTACTAGCAAGCTGGCGACACTTTTAAAAATATAAGTTGGCTAAATGAATACTAAAATATTAAAGCCAGCTGCATATAATGAAATGTCAAACAAATTGGAGATGGTCAGGACCATCAATAAGTTACTTCCCACCTAATCTACCTGATCAATTATTCAATTAACTCCCCCCTTGTCTTCAGCAGATATAGTGGAAGTCAGTGGTCCATAAGAGGGAGAAAATTTAAAAAAAAAAAAAAATGATAGTTTGGTATATCCAGAATCATTAGTACGTATAAAAGTCGTACCAACGTCGATCTGTCAACAGATCACTCGGTGCTTGGATTTCATGGTAATACATTCACCATTGGGAACGTACTCTTTCAACAATTCAGTAGAGTCAGAAGTAAAGTGTAGGGCTCCAGTTTGGTCATTGTCAGTTAGAAATACTTAAAAGCCTAGACAGGAATTGAGACCTAGTTATTGATAGTTTGATGTTACAGACAGACGTTAATACATGCAGCTAATATCATAAAGAGATATACACGTCCCAATCCAAAGACGTGAATACCCATCTTTTAAGGTTAACAATATGAACTCTTGAGAATCTACCTTGGATACTTGGCGTGCATTGTCAATAATTGCACGCAGTTTAGGCTCTGATAGAAGAGAGTGTCCGGGGCTTCCAGGTACTATTATCTTCTTCTCGTTCATTTTTGCAACAGCAATTGGATCAAAATCAGCAAATACTTCCCTGTGCCAAAAAATTCACGAGGAAACCAGAGAAGAGGTCATTGAAGCAAAGCAGCAACAATATTAGCCAGATACCTTAGAAACAATACCCAGTTCGAAATTTTACAATATGCAAACTAAATTTCTGTCCCTTTGCCAAGAAATTTCATTGACGGTGAAATTAGATAATACAAAAAGATGTTATAGATGTGATACCTAAATATGTGCCTTCTGCTGAGAATGGCAGGCCATGTGAGTTCAGCCAGAGCCCCACAAAGAACAAGAAACTCGAACAATTTACTGCAAAATGCCAAAAATATAAAGCAAAACCAGGAAAAGTTCCCAAAGAGTAACATAAGTTGCCCTATTTTGTGGAAGGATGTTGCATGAAATGATCAACTCACTTGTCATCATGTGCTGGAACTCCCCATTCTTCGTCATGAAAAGTTACATAAGATGGATCTGATTTAGAAATGAAAAAGCTTGTAAGACTTGCAGAAATTGGGTTAGGGAACCTTAGTAGTCAACTTTGCCTCTCAAAATGTGGCCTCAAGTGGGTGGAAATTAGAGAGGAAGGTACTCAAATAATTTTATGTTAAAACTTCTGTTATATTGATGGAAATAATGGAACACCTCATCATCACACCAACTAATTGAAATGATAATCACCAATTAATATGATTGTTTGTATCTTAAATCCAAGTACTGGCTGCTTATTTCCGGTTTTTTACCATGAAAAAGCATAATACACAACAAAGTCAATAAACTCAAACAGAAAACATGAAATTCTACTCTAGAATTCAGAATTCGAATTAGGGTAATAGAGAGGCAGAAAGTAAATGCATTGTAAAACCAGATGATGTTCTGCTAACCTCAAAGTTTAGAACAAACAAATAGTTTTAAAGCATCGTGCCTTAAAATTCTGCAAAATCTTGGAAGTAAAAGGTCTCCTGCAGAATATATTCAAAAGATAATCTAACAAGAAAACTTAGTTTAGAAAGTGAATTGTCAGTAAATCTTATGAAATCTACTATGTTTTCTTTCATTTTCCTATAAACAGCATTCAAAAGGCACATAACATAGGTAATGTTAGCAAAACAGAACACTAATATGGTTAGAATCATATACACAGTCCTAAAACAAATACATGGTAACCCATCAAATTACAACAAAACAGACATAAAAATGATTTGATATATGCCAAGAGAGACAATCATACCAGTCCAGAATTGTACAAAATGAAACTCACCAGTATGAGCTGTGACCCAAGCACATCTCCTTTTAGCCTGTAAGCCATCAGGTAAAGGTTCTGGGACGCCATTTGGAACAACAATTTTTGCCTTTGAACCCAACTGCTTCCTCCAACCAGAAGTGCTACTTGTTCTGTACATCCTACCAGTCGAGGCCCGACTACGAAATGAATCAGCAGAGGCATCAGACGAACACGAAGCACTGAGTGACGAATTCGAATGCAACACCAACTCATGTCGTCGGAGTACTGAAGGAACACTAACAGAATGTGTTGGATTAGATAATTTTGTGACAACAATCGGTCTATTCTTATCTAATTGGACCCCTTCGTCCTTTACTGACTCCTCCACCGTCCTCAAAGTCTTTGACACGAGCCTTTGCTCATTTTTTAACCTCAATGCCTTGTATCCAGCATGCCTAGGCTGGGAATCAGCAACATTTGCTGATCTTTCCCTTGGAGCCCCCGACATCGGATGAAATAAAACTACCCTTATATGCTCCTTCAAGAATCTCCCTGTTAGCCCAGAAAATTCTGCAAATTTTCTATCATTTTACCAGTTCAACGGGGAATTTTTTATGCCCAAAATAACCCAATTATGAAAAAAATTCTTCCAAGAATATCAGCTTGGCCTTGTAAAAAACCCAAACAGAGGTACATCAATTCCACCAAGTTGGATTTTGTTCAAACCCTTGATCTCTGTGCATAATAAATCCACTCTATCAAAGCCAATAACAGAAGAGCTATAATAAGACAAAAGATTTTTAACCAAATTTCAGGCTTTGACCCCTGAGAATCCTGCCAAAACATAATTTCCCACAACCAACTGAAATTGAAAAATATCTTCAACACTTGCCATTAAAGCCAGAAGACAATTTTTTCCCTTAAAATTCAAAACTTTTTGCAAACTACTCAAGAAAAACTACATATCCATAATCAAATACACAAAACTATTACCTTTGGGCTTAACCAAGGTCTGACATTCACACATTTTCACGTTTAGGCACATAAAGTCATCTAAATACTGGTATGTACACATGCATATATGTAAAGACAGCTGTAATGAGGAGGTTTTATGATTTTAAGGGGGGTCAAGAGTTATAAAACAATATTATTATGAGCCTTGAAAGAGAGAGATTCCTTCGAGCATTTTTGTAGGGGTCTAGGGAATGAACTGAAGCTTTGTCTTTTCAGAACATACAGTAAAAATAAAGCTGACATTTTTGTGATGATTATGATAAGGTATATATCACTCATGAATATCAAGAAATTGAGTAATTTTGAGAAATTGCTCACGACTTTTTATTAAATTCAAATTTAACAAATTGTCATAAACTTCCAACAAATAAAAAGTTAATAACAACTAAACTCCTAAATAGCGACTAACTTTAGATAATGATTAATTCTTAATGACAAATTAAAATTAAGAAAATTATCGAGAAAATCGAAAAATATATTTTCGAATTATCCAGAAAATCAAAATTCTCCAAAAACGTATACTCCGAAAAATTATTTTTCGACATCGATCCCAATTTTCCATGAAATCTACTTCTTTTTTATTGCATCAACACGTGATAGAATTATTCAATAAAATCATAGACACCTCAATATCAGAGACGATAAGTGAAAGAAAACGTTAAAAGAGGTTAACCGTAATTTCTCTCTGTAATTTTTCATATAAAAAAAAGCAACTCATACATTGTTATCTCTATAAAATTGTTTGTTTGAAATGAAATTTTTTTGTCATATTATTGTCATGCCCCCATTTAATTTTTCTATCTTGTCTGAAAGATATGTTACAAACAGTCCATGGATCAATGATGTCCCAAAATGTACCTAGTAACGGTTATACCAAGATAATGCTCTGAGTAACTTGAATAAATAGAAAAGTGAAAATAATGAAATAAAGAAATATATAAAATGAGGATAAAACTGAAATAGGAAAAAATGAAAGCTAATTTTGATCTCATTATTTCTACTTATTGAGTCATAAAATGGCAAATAATTCTAAAAAAATTATTTAATCTCCAACTTTCAAAAACTCAAAAGCTGCAAGAATTAGTATTCTGTATGTACAATTACTTTAATCCTCCTCTCATTCTGTCGTTGTTTAATGATTCAAGATTTAAGGTATCGCGATTTAAGTGAACGTTCTTGTCACATGTGCACATATAACCATCCCATCGAATCTTCTCTCTTAAATCTACAGAAGTGAGGTATTTTGTCATTTACCTTTTAAAGTTATAAATTTGGGTCTCGATGTGATCGAACCTGTCAAACTTTAAAATCACGCCCGACTTTTATATGATAATATTATTTATTAATTATGTATTATATTATTCATACCCTTTATTTATTTAGGGTAAAAAGAAACAGAGCTTTTTTGTTCGGGCAGAACCAAGAAGTGCATTAAAGAATATTACTAGTCGCAGAATTGCAAAAATACAAAACTAGCCAACTCTGTAGTCTGCTTAGTTACCCAATACCTATGCCTAAGAAAAAGACACATTTTGGCATTACGCATTTGAGTAGGGGTGAACCGGGATGCGCCGCTTGTCGGCTCGGTTCATCAAGCATCAAATAACTTGTGCAAATAGTTTGTAGGTTCGTATTTTAACTAAAATGTGCAATTTTGGAGTAATAAAAGGGGAGCAGCAAGTAGCCCACGAGCCAATCCCACCAAGGAATGAGCTCGTTCGGCGAGTCAAACCCAACTTTCTTGAGACGTTCCGAGTGTGAGCCAACACTCGCGCTCATCCCATTTAATGTTCCTATATTTGAGTCTAAACATTTTTTTATCGCCAATAAATTTTGTCAAATTGAATTTTTGAGTCCAAAGTTCTTCGTATACGTATATGTAACGTGGATGCCGCCTTATTCTGATTTACATTTTACATATAAATTGTTCTTCTCGCGATTAATTGATTAGCCACGTCATGGGTCATGAATATATTTGATTGTAACAAATACCATAAAACTATATGCATCAAATATCAATGGAATTCGTCAAAAACAATAAATTATTAACCGGTAAACAAAGCTTTTCAAGAAAGAATCCCAATTAATCAGGTAATTCCACAAATTAACAATTAAATTAATCAAGTGGATTTTAAAATTTTAATTAACTGATTAAACAACATTAGCCTCAAGTGGGACCCTATTTTATTAAATAGGATCTACTACTGGATTTAGCATCAACCTAAAAATAAAATAATGCCATTAGGCATAAATATTTAAGCCTCGCTTAATCAAGAAATCTTGATTAGTATGAAATGTAATTATCACCCACCAAACCTTTCGGATAAATACAAATTAAATAGTAAGAAAATGATCTTTGAAAATATTAATGATGGTTTATAGATAACGATCATAATAATTATGACAATGAAATTCACCATGTAAAGGTGATTGATTTGCCGAATGAAATGGATCTTGGACTTATTACCTTTTAAGGAGAATTAGTTCACTGATTTTGTATAAATGTTATTTATAAGTAATGTGCTTTTTTTTTTTTTTTTAAATAACATTTTTTATCGCACCCCGAAAAATGTTATTATGTTAAGCTCATTTTTCTTGAAACAGTTTATTCGTCATACAATCACAAAATAATGATTTAGACATCCTAGAACCAGATTTAAACCGCTTTCTAAAAAAAATTTACGCGAACTCATTAATCCATCTAACAGAGTGACGAATTCCAAACGTGAATATGTAATTACTATTTCGATTCCTGTCAGCTCCCAATATAACGTATTGAGGTATTTCATTATGTAATTTGATCTCAATCAATGACATATCAAAGAGCGTCGCTTTCACGATAGCAACCACTACATAATGAATTTAGGTGACTCACAACTCACAACTCACAAGACAATCAAGTGCGTATTAATTTTTGTGTGTTGTCATTCTATAATAATTAATCTACACATGACCATATCCAATACACTCCAAAGTATATATACTCAAATACTAATGTAGATGCTTTTGACGGAACTTTTGCCAAGATCAAGGTAAATCATGTACCCCACGTAGAATCTTTTGCCTGCATCCTCATTAGAATAAAATGCTACTAACTAGGACAAATCAATTCTCGATAAAAATATAAATTATATATATCCATGTTTTTCAACAAAAACGCATAACTCATATCATCACAAGACGATCGAATTCACTTAGTCGCATGCTCATACTTGTAAATGCAACAATTTCTTTATAAGAAACATAAATAAATAGCCAAATATTTTATTTAACGATAATTTCAAAAATATCAATAATAACAATGACGGATCCAGCATTGAAGCTCAGTCCGGACGGACGTTGACCGGTCTAAGTATATTAATTATTCTCAAATTCACAAATTTCCAA